>LPNX010446010.1:0-47001 GCA_001517045.1 Pseudotsuga menziesii
GAATTTATCTATAAAATTTAATTAAGATTACTAGATATCCTTTACTACGGATTTCTTTTTAGGAATAAACTGCCACACAAGAGATCATAAATACCTGGAAACCGCTCGAACCAGCACCGCCGCAGAGCCGCCCGAGATTAAACGAACAGCCACCACTGCGCAGAAACGCCACGGCGGACCGTAAAAGCACCGCCACAGGGCCGCCCGAGCCTAAACGAACAGCCACCACTGGGCAGAAACACCACAGCGGACAGTAAAAGCACCACCACAGAGCCGCCCGAGGCTAAACGAACAGCCACCACTGCGCAGAAACGCCCCGGCGGACCGTAAAAGCACCGCCGCAGAGCCGCCCGAGGCTAAACGAACAGCTACCACTGCGCAAAAACGCCACGGCGGACCGAAAATCCCCCGCCACAGAGCCGCCCGAGGCTAAACGAACAGCTACCACTGCGCAAAAACGCCACGGCGGACCGAAAATCCCCCGCCACAGAGCCGCCCGAGCCCAAACGAACAGCCACCACCGCCCGAGCCTAAACTATCAAACGCAGCACCACAAATCCTCATCCACCGTGATCAACATGCCCCTGCCAAACCATCACCAACATGCCCATCAACATGCCCCTGCCAAACCAATGAATCGTAATCGCGGGCGTCAAAAAACGTTCCACAGTGATCTTCTGTTTGTATATATAAAAACTTCTTTCGGCCGAATAATTGTTCGGCCGAACAATTTTTCGGCCGAATAATTCCTCGGCCGAATAAATGTTCGGCCGAAAAAGTATTCGGCCGAAAACTTATCTGGCCAACGGTCTTAGCCGGACGGTATTTTTCCGGCAAACTGTGCAAGCCGTTCAATACGAGGCACGGCGTCAACTTTTATCGTTCGGCCGAAAAAACAAATATTCGGCCGAAAAATGTTGAATTATTTCGGCCGAAAAATATTGTTAGTTCGGCCGAAAGATGCTAGAATATGATTTTGAAGGCGCATTTGTCACGGAATAGACACCCAACTTCATGATTTCACCCATAATGAAAATAATGCTTGTATAAATACTCATGCTAGGTCCCCTTTCATAAAGAGGCATAACCTCTCATCAAGGTGTCTCTTCATCAAGTATTAGTTATTTAATTATTAATGCTTATTTATTATATATTTTGTTCATTACATTTCCTCTTCCTTAGAATTGCTTTGTCCTCAAAGCATAATTATGGAAGACTTTGTCCTTTGTTCTTGTTCATAACACTTTCTTGTGACACTATGTGTTGGTAGTTGTGACACTTGACGAAATGAGACGATATGTTCTTTTAAACATTGTGTGGAAATGTTGTGTCATTTGTGAAATGGTCCATCCAAGATTTACCTTTAATGGAATTGTGTGTTGATCGATTGTCTAGAGTTGTTGATTTTTTCTTTACTCTTTGTAGGAATAATAGTAAATACTGGTAATTTTCCTCTTGTCCTTGTCGTCGATCATAACGACTCTTATGATTTGGATAACGATATGGTACTCCAAGTTGCTTGTGAAGTGCTTACAGTAACTTCAACTTTTGGCGCTTCCAACGATTTTTGTTATTGTTTTTCGGAACCATTTTTTGTTGATGCTGTAGCGTTGTGACAATATGATTGTTCTTCTAAATTTGAGCATTGACGAGCTTTGTATTGCTTCCATTTTCTAATGTTTGAATTTGATCCTTTGATGACTTCTCTATTGCGCCAGTCATCGTTTCCTTGTCGATAATTGATCCTTTGCAATCTAGTTTTTCTTGTAAAAATTTAGTATCGTACTTTAGTTTCGTAACATGTATAAGTATTTCCTGATTAAGTTCCTTTAAGCGTAAGAGTTCTTCCTTTTAGTTTGACTTCTCGACTTCATTTTGATTATCTTGATGTTTGTGCTCTCTTTTAAGTTTTTTATTTTCTCTAGCAATCCCCGATTAACCCTTTTTAAGGAAGAGCTTTCTTCGTCCTTGCTTGGTAATTCTTTTTGAAGATCTCGATTCTCCTCTTCTAACTTTTGATTGCGTTGAACTTTATTTTTTGCCTTCTTGATTTGTAGAAGTATTTATGATTATGATATCTTAGACGAGAGATCTCTTCTTCTTTATCTGCAATAACCTTGTCGAATTTTTTTTGTATCATCTGTGTTGATTTCTCATTTCCTTGTGAAATCACCTTTGATATTTCTTTTAAGTCTTCAGATGATGTGACTTCTGATTTTGACTCCTAAAAAAGTCAAGGGGGGGTAGTCCCTATTTGCTATGTTTCAAAGGTTGTGTTTTAGGAGTTAAAAGATAATTAGATTAATTTAAGCTTTATGGCAATCAATCATGCAAAAATGCAATAATTTCAAATGACAGGCAAACTCTGCTTTGAAATTTTAATGAAATAAATATGTAAGAATGAATAATGATCAATTGCTTGCTAAACTAGTGCCTATTTCGCTAGGGCTATGGAGTCACAAATAAACTAAATGAATCTTGACAAAATTACTAGATACATAAGTCAATTTGAACTATTTACAATCCACAATAACCGATCATTAAATTAAATTACTGAAAATACATTAAGCACATAAAACCAATGGTAAGTGAAACTTGCATACAATTGTGCCGAATCAAATAAAGAGCTTGGAATTAAAAATGCTTTGAACAAAGAATTTGCAAAGGAGTGCTGTCAAAGTAAAGGATGCAATGTTTTGCGAATGGTCCTGTATGTTTTAATTAATTTTAGGTCTCACTTGTGCTTAGGGGGATTAGAGTGTTGTGCAAGAAAATGTAAACTAACTAACGTGTCTACCTCCAGCCCTTATCCCTCAATTGAGAGAAATTGTTAGGTGCTCAACAAGAAAACACAAGGCTCTCTCCTAGCTCCACAAACTAATCCTATTTTCTCAACCTTGCAATAATAGATTGAAATGCCTATTATTCTAGCCAACTCGAATCTTCTCCCTTTCTTGTCACTCAAGGTCGGGCCAACCAATAAGAGGAGTGAATACGGGGCGAAGATTGGGGCAAGGTTGATTTTGCTTGAAACAAAGAATTAACAATTATTAAGAATGCATGTGAAAGAATAGAATGAAGCCGGAGAAGCACACTGGGCAGATTGATTTCCTTCTCATTATTCAGAGCTGTTTAAATAGGAAATACAAATGACAATAGTAGCTGGACCTAACTCACTAACTAACTACGAGTGAGATTGCACTCTTCAACACACCCCCTTAATCTCAACTGGCGGTACATCATCAGCACTGTCTATGCCTAAGTGCTCTTTCTGATATATAAATGCAGATGTTCCCAATGGTTTGGTGAACATGTCAGCGAACTGCTCCTTAGAGCCACAAAACAGTAAAGAAATTTGTCCATCATTGACTAACTCACGAATGAAATGATAGCGAGTGTTGATGTGTTTGCTTTTTCTATGAAATACATTGTGTTTAGACAATTGTATTGCAGAGTTATTATCACAGAAAATAGAAGTGGGATCTTTTGCAGTGTGTCCCATATCCTTTAACAGTCTTCTTAGCCAAACTGCATGGCAAGCTGCTGTGGTGGCTACTACATATTCTGCTTCTGCAGAAGACATGCTCACAATGGGTTGTTTCTGAGATGCCCAAGAGATCAGATTTGTACCCAACTGGAAACCATAACCAGATGTGCTTTTCCTATCGTCAAGACTACCTGCAAAATCACTGTTAGTGTACCCTGTAAGAGTATTGTCTGGTGTACGAGTGTACCAGAGGCCATATCCAAGTGTGCTTGCAATATATCTCAGTATTCTTTTTCCAACTTTCCAGTGAGAGTCTTTGGGAGACTCCATAAATCTGGAAATAAGACTGATAGCATACATCAAATCAGGTCTAGTTGCAGTCAAATACATGAAACTGCCTACCATTTGTTTAAAGAGTGTATTGTTTACTGCTGCTTCATCACCATTCTTGGTTAACTTGGTGCCAAGAGCTATAGGGGTTTCTGCAGGTTTACATTTATCCATTCTGAATCTCTGCAAAATATCAGTAGCACACTTATGCTGGCAAATAAAAATACCTTTATCAGTTTGAGTAACTTCCAGGCCAAGGAAGTACTTCATCAGTCCTAGATCAGTCATTTCAAATTCTTTTTTCATGACTGTCCTAAAATCTTCAAGCATCAAATTATCAGTGTAAATCATGTCATCAACATAAAGACATACCATCAATATTTTACCTTGCTCTGTTTTGACATAGAGAGTGGGCTCATTGTTGCTTCTGTTGAAACCATTGTTGATGAGGTAGGAGTCAATCCTACTGGACCAAGCTCGTGGAGCTTGTTTTAGACCATACAGGGCCTTTTTCAGCTTATACACTTTTGTCTTCATGACCTTTGATAGTATAACCAGGTGACTGGTCTACACAAACTTCTTCTTCAAGAATGCCATTAAGAAAGGCAGATTTCACATCCATTTGATACACAGGCCATTGATTTTGTGCTGCACTGGCAAGTACAGCTCTGATGGTATCCATCCTTGCTATAGGAGCAAAGGTTTCATCATAATCTATACCATACTTCTGTGCATAACCTTTGGCAACCAACCTTGCCTTGTGCTTTTCAAGTTCTCCTTTTTCATTCAATTTGGTCTTATAGACCCATTTGACTCCAATACGGGTTTTGTCTGCAAGGATGTCAACATGATCCCAAGTCTGATTTTTCTCTATTGCATCAATCTCTTCATTCATGGCGTTTACCCACTGTGCATCCTTCACTGCTTCATTAAAAGATGTGGGCTGACATGAGAAGAGAGCAAACTGAAGTTGCTCGTCTAGAATTGGAGTTTGTTCATATAACTCTCTCAAGCTTTTGGTTTTCCAGTTCTGTGGTGGACCATCTGCTGCATTGTCTTGCTGCTGTACTTCCAATCTTGGAAGTCTGATAGGTAGATCTGGCTGATATGAGTAATCTTCATGTTGTATGTTTGAAGGATCACTCCAGCATTTGTCTTCAATAAAATTTACGTCTCTGCTCACCACAACCTTCTTGGTGACAGGATTATATAGCTTGTATGCCTTGTGTTGTTCACTATAACCAGTGAAAATGCAGCACTCACTTTTCTTGTCTAACTTTCTTCTGAGTTCATCAGGTATATGCGCAAAGGCAACAGAACCAAAGATTCTGAGATGTGAGACACTAGTCTTAGTGCCACTCCATGCTTCTTCAGGAATCTTGTCTTGGACAGTTACTGTGGGTGATCTGTTGAGCAAGTAGACTGAGCATCCAACAGCTTCAACCCAATACTCATTTGGCGGCTTCTTGTTTGACAGCATGCTACGGGCCATGTTCATGATGGTCCGGTTCTTCCGTTCAGCAACTCCATTCTGCTGTGGAGTGTATCTGGTGGTGAAATGTCTCTGGATGCCATGCTGCTTACAAAAGTCTGAAAACTCATGTGAATCATATTCACCTCCACCATATGACCTAAGCATTTTAATGGACTTTCTAGACTATTTCTTAGCAAGAGCCTTGAACTCTTTAAACTTGGAGAAAGTCTCTGATTTGTGCCTGAGAAAATAAATCCATGTTTTTCTGCTAAAATCATCAATAAAGGTCAGAAAATAAAAACCGCCTCCTATAGATTGGGTTTGCATGGGTCCACAGAGGTCTGTATGAACTAACTCAAGTTGCTCTTTGGCTCGAGATGTGGAAGTGGGGAAACTGTCCCTATGATGTTTACCAGTGATACAATCCTCACAGGTGTTGGATTGTTTATGAATAACCGGTAATCCTTCGACCACTGACTGTTTGTGCAGGAGATTGAGACTCTTGAAGGGAAGATGACCGAATCTACAATGCCATAACCAGGATTCATCTTGACTAGAAACTGTATGAACTACAGGATGTGGAAGGTTAGCACTCCTAAGACTAAGAGGAAAGATTCTATTCTTGGTCATTTCAACTTTGGCTATGAGTCTCTTACTGGGAGGTTTATCATAGATAGCACAGTATGTATCATGAAACCTAACATCGTACTTATTCTAAAGTAATTGACCTATACTGATTAAATTTACAGTCAAATGAGGTACATAAAACACCTCATGAATGGACATTTTTTCATTTTGATTACTAAGTACAGGAATAATACTTTTTCCTTTGCTGGAACCAGAGAGTCATCTCCTAGCTTGATATTCGTGACAACAGAGGAATCCAAACTAGAGAATAATGACTTGTTACCTGTCATGTGATTGCTGCAACCACTATCTAGTAGCCATAGATCTGAGCTGCAGTGTTCTTCAGTTGCTTGATAAGACAAAAACATCACCTCTGATGAGCCTTCTTCTTTGGAAATATTGGCTCTGCTATTGTTCTAGGTATTGTTCTAGTCCGCTTGCTTCTTTCCGCATTCTCGTTCATAGTGCCCATACTTCTTGCAGTAGTTACACTGAACATTGGACTTACTGGTCCATCTCTTGCCTCTTCCCCTCTGACCTTGAGAGTTGTGAGAGTGTTCTAAATGCTCTGAGTGTTCATGATTGTGACTAGTTCTGTCTTCTGTAGATTGAGACCATCGGCCTCTTCTTCCTCTACCTTGTCCTCCTCTGCCTCGACCTTTGTTGAGGGAAGCCTGAGTGCTGAATGCATTGGTCAATGATTCTTCTTCTTGAGTGAATCGTGCTTCATGAGATAGAAGAGATCCAATCAATTCTTCTAAGGTGAACTTAGATAGATCTTTTGCTTCTTCTATGGCAGTCACTACCATAGCAAACTTCTTGGTGAGACATCGAAGAATCTTTTGAACAACGATCTTTTGTTCTAGCGGTTCACCATAGGTTTGGAATTGGGTCACAATACCTGAAACCCTAGTCATGAACTGATCCACGGTTTCTGACTTTTTCATCTTCAAACTTTCAAATTGAAGGCGTAGGGTTTGCAGTCTTACCGTTTTAACGCGATCGGTTCTCTTGTAGGCTGATGCAAGCAGATTCCAAGCCTGATGTGCACTGGTAGCACCTAAGATCCGTGGGAAAATGGACTCTTCAATGCAACTTTGGATCATCCATGTGGCTGTGAGATCTCGGTCTCGGCGAGCTTCGAGAGCATTCTTCTGAGCATTATTCATTGCGGCCAGAGCAACCGCTTCAGGTTCTTTGAACTCGGTTTCCACCATATCCCAACATTTGTTGAGTTGCAGAATTGTCTTCATTTTGATAGACCAAAATTCATAGTTAGCTTCGGTCAGAATAGGTCCGGAGATCAGCTTCAAAAAGCTTGTATTAGCCATCGGATATGACTAAAAAAAATATTTGCCCTTGCTTTTTTTTTTAAATAAAAAAAAACTTTGCTTAGCCTTGTGTTTTTTTTTGAATAAAAAATACCTTGCTTAGCTTTTTTTTTTTTGAATAAAAATACCTTGCTTAGCTTTTTTTTTAATAAAAACCAACACCGGAAGAATTTTCACGAATCTGGTGTAGATGCAGATCCAAATGTTAGATCTGGAATAAAAGTCACTCTCCAACACGGAGATCGTTTTGATTTTTCCACCATGCAATTTGCAGAATAAAACTCTAGCGAGGTCTTTTGCCCTTGCCTTTTAAAAAAAAATCCCTTGCTTAGCCTCTTTTTTTTTTTAATAAAAACAAACAGCACCGCTCCAGGTGCAAAAGCAATAGGCAGTGGGAGGCGCGGTGCTAGAAATCCGTCTAAGTAGCAGCTCTTCACCGCTTATGCCAAATATCAGCAAAGCGGTGGCACCGCTTTTCTCTTCTTCAAAATAGGCGGTGGCACCGCTCTTTTACTATAGGAAAGAAGCGGTGGCTAGATATGGAGAAGAAAAAAAAAATTATTGCAATCCGTTACACTTTGATCGGATCCACTCCAACTTGATCAGATCAACCCACCGACAAGATCTAGATGATAGAGCTCCCTCCTCTAAGAAAGAGACAGATCGAGAGCAAAGATCTGGAAAAGTAAAATTAAAAAATCCTCCATGTTTTTTTTTAGGGTTAGGGCAAAAAATAACCAAAATAAAATTCAAATTTGGGAAACAAAAATAGAGTGTTGTAGCTCCCTAGGCAATAGCTCCGTAGGCAAGCAGCTTCCAAATGGCTTTGCTCCATGAGAGTACTTTCCACTCCATGAAAAGGCTTACCCCAACAATGGACGGATCAGGTCGTAAGCTCTGATACCATGTGAAAGAATAGAATGAAGCCGGAGAAGCACACTGGGCAGATTGATTTCCTTCTCATTATTTAGAGTTGTTTAAATAGGAAATACAAATGACAATAGTAGCTTGATCTAACTCATGACCTAACTTACTAACTAACTACGGGTGAGATTACACTCTTCAACAATGCAAGCCAGTACAATATTGCAAGGGTGGCGTAGCCAACTCACTTGCAAGGTGTGGGCAGTTGAAAATAACAAAAATTGAATGCTTCGCCAGCACGATTTTGCAAGAATGGCATAGCCAAATCACTTGCAAGGTGTGCGCAAAATGAGATTGAAATAAAATAGAATGCTAGCCGGCACAATTTTGCAAGAACAACATAGCCAAATCACTTGCAAGGTGTGGGAAAAATAAAAGAAGAAAATAAAAATAAAATGAAACTCTAACTATAAGCTAAACCCAAGCCAATCAACAATTGCTTATGGAAAGGTGGGCAAACCCAACTTCTTTTGCACGCAAGGATGGAAAACAATGGAAACTTCAATTTGACATAAAATGTCAAATAAGAAATCAAGTCCAAGAGACTCTCTTGGACTTGTTATAATGGTTGAAATTTCAACATAAAAAATAAGAGGAAAAAAGTGGGGAAAACCTTGTTTTCACCCCTTTCTTGTGATGGCCTTGAAGCTCTTTCTTTGTGGTAGCCTTTGCACCCTTCTTGGCTAAAATTTGACAGAGTTTTGTCCTGTTTTGTTACCAACCTGCTAAAAACCAGCAAACAAAAAATGATAGGATGTGCCCAAAATCACTTTGGGGAAGTTAGTATGTTAGTGCAATATATATACAAAATTTACACAAAGTTGTCAAATGAATAATTTTGAAAGAACTTGAGTATATAAGGGTAAAAATCAGATTTGAAACACTCAACAAACTAAAACTAAAATGCAGAAATTTGTATGGAAAGAAAGAGAAACTTTGTCCTTTGCTCTTTAAGAAGTGAAGCAATGGGGCATCCAATCCTGGAATTCCACTTTTCAATCAAACAACCTGCAACTTATAAGATTTTCACTGCACAACTACAAGGAGGTGAGAATCAAATAATGAGCAAAGATAGAACGTAAATGAACTTCTTTTGCTACAAAAATGAAGACTCACAAGATTTATGGAATGAAAATACCATAAATCTTACCAAAGCAAATGAGTATACTTCCTTGGCCTCCCTAACTTGTGTAGCTCCTCAAGCATGGAAACAAATTATTAATGGGAACAATGGACACAAGATTCCTCCAAAGATTTTGATTAACAAAGCCAAATGGACGAAAATTACAATGGCCCAAGCAAGAGCAAGGGCAAGAGAACAAGAGAGAAAGAATGAGAGTTGTTGCCTACCTATCTCGATTAGGTGGCAACGTCATGTACATTGCAGATGTACATATTATACAGTTTGCACCATGGAAAAATCGTAGGGCAATTCTGCCCCTTTTGTACACGAAATGTTCGCTCCCTGCGTGAGATAATTAATGTAACTTTATATGTCAGCATGGGTCATTCCTCTAAGGATGTCACCATGGACTTTATTATCAGGGAAGTCCTCTTCACCGAGTGTTTTTTTCCCTTCCAGTTAATCTTGTTAAGTAACAATTTTAATTGGTTGGGTGTTTCACTCACTAATCCTTCAAAGTGGTGAATTGGCGTTTTGATAATCAAGCCCATGAGGTGGCTAAGGTTTCAAATTATTGTCCATGACCATGCTAGCCATATCTTGTAGTCTTGCGGAATTTCGTTAGGTATTAATTTTTATTTTGTTTTTTTTTCTAATTAATTAACTTTACCATTTGGTGGTCAATTAATTAAGTTTTGATGTAATAATGTAATCTCTTGAACCTTGGCATTTTGTAATAGGGGTTATGAATGCAAATGAAAATGCTATGACACCCCCTAAGCCATTGGTTCAAGTCTCACGTCATTCTAACAAGGGGTTAGAAAGTTAGACCAATTTTGGTTAAGACAAAGGTTTTTTTCCCTAAGAAATTAATTTAATTTTCTAGGGTGAAAAATTAAATTATTTGATTTTGAAGGAAAAAATCAACTAAGGCCATGGTAATTAAGTTTGGGGGTGGCTAAGCATAGTCAATTTTTATTTTTAAATAAACCCCCCCATGGTCAAAATAATTTTTTGAAGATCTCCTAAGTGGGCGCCCTCTTGTCTTAATTAAAAATTAAAAATAAAAGATAAAAAAAAAAAAAATTGAGTCAAAAAGAGGCCCCACTTGAGTCATGGAAACCCTAGCTCTAAGGGTTAAGCTTCATTGTGACATGGATCTATCTTTTTGACCATTGATTTGAAGACGCCCCCTTGCTTATGATTGGTGGATGGCTTGCAAAGTCAAAAACTTAGATCTAAGGGCGGAAGAGAGGTAGAGTTTAGATCTATGTTTTAGACCCTTGATTTAGGAGTGTGTTTGGAATCTTTTCAACTATAAAAGAAGGTCTCCCCTCCCTCAGTAGACATCAACTCTCAAGCTATTATTATGATGCTGGAATCGCTCCTCTCTTATTTTCTTCTCATGCTCTTTCATTTTGCTCAAGTTTTACTCAAGCCCTAGAGGCTTATTTTGTATCAAATCTTGCCCTAGTTCGGCTTAATACAAGTGATCTTTGGAGGAATTTTTGGTGGCTCCCTTCCACATTTCATGTGTCTTTGGATGAGGTAACTTGCTTTATATATATCTATTTGATTTGCATTTGTATTAGCCTAGATAGCTCTCCACAAAGTATTGAGATTTGTAAGTAGAAGTATTTTTGCTTTCATTTGTGAGTTTTTTTATAGATTTATCAAAGTATTTTGGTAGATTTATTGGATGCTCACCTCTTGGCTTACATTTTGTAGCTCTCATAAGTTTATTTGCAGGGATCTAAAACAAAGGAGCATCTTTCTCCATTGGTTATAATTTTGTTTTCCATTTTCGCACATTGGTTTATTAGGGTTTTAAAACTCAGTTTTTATGATTGTATAGTGATAAAAACCTTAGTTTTAAGGCCCTAACCCTTAGTATATTAGTTCAATACTTCATATTTACTGTTTTAACATCATTTAGGTGGCTGGAAACTCGTTTCCAGCCCTCTAAACATCTCATTTTAAGCATTTTTACACTCAGATTTTTGCCCTTTTAGGGGTTTTTTTTTCGGACTAATTTTTCTAACAAGTCTTTTTTAGTGTTTACTGTGATTTCCAACGAACATATCTCACTGTTTTATTGCAGGTTTTGCACAGGAGGAAAGGAAGTGCTGCCCATTTTAGTCTGGAGAAGCCTCAAGAACCATCCAGTTCAAAAAAAGGCCCAAACCCTCATTTCTCTCCACTTCTTTTGGTATTTCTAAACCCCAAAGAGAGATTCTCTTGGGGTATTCTCAAATCCTTTTACAAAGGCTTTGTAAATCTATTGTAAGTAGATTAGAGGTAGAATAGCTTACTAGTTGTTAGTTTGTTTTTCTTGCAAGTAGATCTAGATTTCCATTTTTACCCACCTTTCTCTTTTGAAGAGATTGTTGTGTGGTTAGCATAGTAGCTTTAGTTTAGTTTCAAGTTCTTTCATTTCATTTCAAGCACTTAGCTTTAGATTTACTTGTTGTTTCGTTCTTATTGCAAAGAGAGTAATATACAACCTTAAATCCATCGTGTATCCTCTGTCCCTTCCTGTTATCTCCCTTTAGGGAACTCAGGTCGAGTATGAAAAGCAGAAAGACTAAGGGGCTTAGGACTTAATTAGATAACTGTTAATTCTGGTACAATCTTTTGCTTTCACAGTTTATTCACATTTACTTTCAAGGTCCAGGGTTCAAGTACCAGCACCTCCCATAAGGGATACTGCTTGGTTGACCCTGTTGATTATCTTAAAATAAACTTTGCACATTATCAACATTAACAGGATTTAAAATAAACCAACAGCTGTTTAGCCCCTCCTCCTCTACTTGGTCATCACTCTTCGGAGTATTTCGAGAAACGACGGGGGGTTGGATAAGTTCTTAGTAATAGGCATCCACTATATATTGTCTATCACTGACTAAAGACGGTGACCTCGGAGGCTAGAAGGGGTAGAAAACCGTGGGGGGTCTCTAGGAATTTTTACGTCCGTCTTGTTGAGCACCAGGGCATTGGGTTTGACCTGCGAGCTACAGGTGGACTTGTTTCCACTGTTTTGAGCACAGCGGCACTCCCTCTTTGGATTTGAAGGATATGTGGTAGGGGTAGTCACATCCCTGGTTCTAGGACTTAAATCAAGATTAAGACACCCTTAAAATTCATTAAAATAAACCAAGAGACACTGCAAAACATCCTACAAACAGGTTACTAAAGCATTTCATTCCATTTCACAACATAGATTTCATTTTTACTTTTCAAGTAGTTGTTTCGTCTTTGCAATCTCATGTGTTGAATGGTTTAACTACTGTAATTATTTCACAGCATTTGTTTATCTCACTGTGGTATTTTTGCTCAAGCTGTTTATTCCACTAATAACCTGTTCATAGTTTGTGGATATTGTTTATACCGTGCAATTGACTGACATTATTCATATGTTCATTTGTTTATACTGTTGAACTGACTATCATTGCTTTAATTGTTTAGCTAATCATTCATTTCTGTGCATATTGTCCATAGTATTCAACTTATTTCGTTTGTAATCTCATTCGGTTATAAAACACTTAAACTGTGGATTAATTAATCTAGATCTGCATTTCATCTGAAAGTTGCATTTGTCTTGACTCCATTTCATTTATAGGCATTGGTTTGTTAATCTAAAGGGTTTGACTATCATTGAAAGTGAAATTTTGCATTTTGCATTGGTTGCTTGTCATCTCTTAGATAGTGCAAGAACTTAGCCTACACACCTTAATAAAGATCCCATTAACTAAATTGTTAATAAACTGAGGAACTTAGTATTCCGTAGGGACTACCCCCTTTGGCTCTGTTAGGATCTTGCCTAAACGGAGGAGTTGTGGACTGTGGTGACAATGGTCCCCAGCTCTCACTTGCCCCCAAGGACACACATAGCAGGTTATTGAATTCCCTGTGTCATAAAGTGTGTATTAGGTGGCAACAAGAGCAAGACATTAGAGAGTGTGTGTAACCCAAATGAGGAGGGGAAGCCTCCTTAAATAGGAAATCAGTGAGGAGAGAGCCCAAGTGCATGCAAGCCACTTGTCAAAATGAGAGAGTGCGAGCTCAAAGAGGGGAAACACTTTTCTTGGGGGCACCTCCTAGGGTGAGATCAAATAAAAATGGGGGGAAACCCTCTCTAATATTTTAAATCTTCATTCTAGGTCTGTTGTCCGCCAATTGCACACCAGCAGCAGAAACTTTCCGAAAGCTGTCTCCTCACTTAGGAAAGTGGGAGAGGTGTGACCTTGGGGGCAAGCACAGAGCTAGGTACTGGCACCTACTCCTAGCTCCTCTGTTTAGGCTAACTCCTAACGAAGCCAAGGGGGGTAGTCCTTAACAAAGAGTTTTCTATGGCTTAATGTGGTTAAAGTGTTTTAATTGGTTACGGATGCGGATGGGTGTTGTTTAGGAGTTATAGTGATTGAATGTGTTTGTTTATTATGAACTTGACACATAAGATAAAGCAATCCACGTTGCTATCAAGAGAATTAAAAGATAAACAATAATTCAAGACTTTATAAAGATGCATTCACAGATAAAAAATTAAACAGGCCAAAGACAATTGATCCAAATATAACAATTATGCAAAATAATAGATCAGTGCCTTATGGAGTCAGAGTACTACAATGCATAAAGAAATTAACAGCAAGTCTTGAAATAAAGCTAGTGAATATTAAGTTGTGCAAGTGCTCTTGGTATATTTTAAGGATTTTACGTGATTTTGCTTATGGTGTCAGCGAAGGATTATCAAGAGCCGGGAGAATGTTCCAAGTTTTATCTGTTGAAGACATGACGGCCCGCCCAGTATCCCAGGCTGGTATCGTGAAGATTGACCAGCTAGCTGAGAAGCTTAGACAGCGAGGAGTTTCGGCGCCTCTACTAAGAAGAACTTAGGAAATTCTCTACAACGCCGGCGCGTTGGTTATGGGGTTTAAATTTTATTGTGTTTCTCTTGCAAGATTAAAAATCCAATACCGTTTCTGGGTACTCCAATTTTGAAGTCGGTCAGAGCATACTCCGCCAAGGAGACAACGAAGTTAATTAATTATGGGGGAGTGAGTTGCAAATTTTATTAAGTTGATTAATTAAAACTCTCCGACAGAGAGCGCTCTTGACCTTGTCTTATGACAAAGGTTCAAGAGACTTAACTAATCTAAATGCCTAATGCAAGAATATGCAAGTCTAACTATGCTCTCCAATAGAAAGTGCTCTTGACTTGGATTATGACAAGTTCAAGAGACTTAATTAATTAATTGATTAAACCTTTAAGAAAGCTAAACTACCCAAGAGTCTCTTTCAGGCTTTTTAGGCCCTAATCGGGAAAGCAAGGGGGTAAGTAAAATTATATAAAAAAGGTAAACAGGCTTTGCATTCAGCTAAGTAAATAAACAAAGAAACATCTTTACTTTAATATTTTATGAATGATGAACTAATCAGAAATAAACTACCTTACTTTAATGAAAAACAAACTTCTAATGATTATGAAATTATTCTATCTGATTCTACCTTTAGCAGCTTATTAAACAAAAAATACAAGCATGACAAAGGGACGATACAGGCTTCCCCCAAATGGGGGAAGAGGGGTGTGGGAGCCGTAATCCCACTCGTTTTTTATTAATTTGTTTACAATGTTTGAAATTTGGAATCCTTTGTGATCTTGAGAATGTCTTCAAGGCAACTTGGAGAATGGGGAAGAAGAAAGGGGAAAAAAGAATGTTTCTTGGAGCTTATATCTTTGATTTTTTGCCAGCATTCTCGCTTAACTTGTCATGAAAAGAGAAAAAACCAGCGAGCTATTTTCCTACAAAATGATGGATTAAACAATACAATACACTAACAAAATGCACTTAGTACTTAAGCAAAGATAGGAACTCTATGCTACTTCAAGTACTAACTAGATCTAAGTAAAAATGCAAAAATTTTGACACTTCCTAGATCTAGAAATGAGAGAAAGTAAGATGCAAATGATTAGCTTTATAAATCAGAATTTTACTTGCAAACATAAAGTGGAAAAATTGCAAAATTTTAATTTTAGGGTGAATAAAGAAGATAAAACCACTTGGATTTTGAATCCTTGAAACCACTTTGGATCCCAAATAGCATAAAGCTGCTAGAAACGTATGCTGGGCTCCAAGAAAAGGAGATGCAACTTAGATCAACATTCTACTTGGTACGGTGAAGTGATCTCCAGACAAAAACTTATACACTTGCCAAAACGGGGGTTAAATCATGTATTGTTTACTAAACAAATCACAAAAGCATGAAATATTCAAATATAGCTGAATAAAACAATGCTCTTTAAGATTTCTGAAAGTAAATGGAATAAATAGGTAACTTGAAAGCTACAAATACCTATTCTTACGTGTTTTTATAAGCCCTCTAAAGCATGTATTAATACCCACAAATTATCAAAAGTAAAGAAATTGAAATATTATCACCTCATTAACCGAAACATATGCATCCAAGCTCTACAAAGCATGAGCCTCCAAAGCCTTTCTTTATTAAAAAATAGGTTGCATAAAAGCAACAAGCATTACAATATTTCACCAGAGGTTCTCTACATCAATCATCCACCTTGATAGAGCTGAAAGAGCCTCTATTTATATAATGAATGAAGACCAAAACCCTAAAACCAAAAACCCAAACCTAATCGACTCGGCACACAACTGAGAGCCCAAACCTAAAGATGAAGAGTTAAGAGTGAGGGGAGGCCTCCACCTAGGCAAGGCGCCACTACTCCAACCCTAAACACTGAAAACCACCACCAGATGAAGCCACACGTGTGAGGGCGCAATCCTGGAGGAGAAGAGGGCGTGAGCACTGTGAGGAGGCGTGAGAGCTTGTAGAGGAGCCACATGATAGGTATGGAGGAGCCACTACCTAGAGATCATTAGTGCAAGACCCAGTTCTACCTCGATCAAAACATCAAGCCAATGAGCAAGCTCCACATCACCCAAACGTGGTCATCACTGAAGGAGGCGATTTTGCTAAGTGAATGATAACTCAATGCTCACTGAATGCTGACTGAAGCCAAGTTCTGTTAACTCCAATCGTCATTAATGCCCGACGCCATGTCATTCTGCATTTCATTTCGCTGAATTCGAACTAATTTGGAAAGCTTTGGATTTTCTCCAAAATAATCATTTTTATTAATTCATCAATATTTTCCCCAAAACTGACTTTTTTGAGAAAATATGAGTTATGTGGCCGAATGATGATCTGAAAGTTGGATCTAGTTGGCTGGCTGATCAAGAATGAATTTTGTCTTAAGGTTAGAGCCTTCAATCACTGAATTCGGGTTCCAAATGACTAACTTATTACAAATTGAATTTTTCCATTTAAATTATGGAAAAATTTAATTAAAAACTTAGGGAAAATTAAAAAATTAAAAATTAAAATTTTAACGCGTCTGATAAAAAAATTTCAGAAAATTTTTCGAGGGTCCTAGTGATTTAGGACATGACCATGCTCTATTCTAATAATGCCTAGTAGGTTTATATATACTCAGTTGGGCTCTAATAACCCCCCAAGGCCCATAATTCAAAATCGGGCATTTCAGCTTTGGAGGAAGCGAGCGAAAACCTCGTCAATTATACTCGGCTATAGGCAAAGCATAATTGTCAAGGAAAAAAAACTCCCTGGAATACCTTAGTTGAAATTCTACGTCTTAGGAGACCGAACCACTCAAAACACCCTACTAACACATTTTATTACAAACCCCGCGGGGCCATGGTCAAAATTATTCAAACAAAAAACTGAGTAGCCAAAACTGGCTAGACACAAAGGCGGATCATCTGATACACTGGAAACAAACATTCATCATGTTTGTCAACTGGCGGATCCTCAACTAATCCAACTATGGTACAAAAAGTTGGCAACATCTGGCTCCAACTGTGGGACGGGTACTCACTTGATCTATTGATCAAAGAGAGTGCCTGAGAATCCAAGAATCTCTGGTACCTGCATGTAAACAGAAGTGTCTTAGTCCCATGTATATGATAAAAAAATGCCATGATGAAGTACCAGAAAATATTTTTTGCTTTTTCAAATCAAAGTACATAAAACAAAACTCTTTCTTTTTCAGCATATAAATGAAATATGATACACATGCTAATATACAAAAGCTAAGATACAACATTCTACATGGATATTATACATAAAATATGATACAGAAATAAAGTACGTAAAAATACAACAAGGATGGGTTTAGAAAAGCCTTGGGATGACCCCTTGGTCATCTTGGAGGTTGTTTTGATAAAAGGGCTTCAAGTGTTGGCCATTCATGGGCAAATTTAATGTTTCTCCATCCATGATGTTAAGTAAAAAGGAATTTGTGCCAACAGTGTCACGGATGATAAACGGGTCTTTCCAAAGGCTGTCAAATTTTCCATGCTTCCCAGGCTTCTCTCTTCTGTTATCCCATAAGAAAACAGTATCTCCTACTTGAAAATATCTCGGCCTAGCTCACTTATCAAAAGTGCCCTTCATGCTTTCTTGATGTCTGAGTGACTGATTAAGGGCAGCTCTTCTAGATTCAGCCAATTCTATGATCTGATTGATCCTCTGCTCCATTTCTGATTGTTCTGTACCATATTCACTTAACATTCTGAAGATCGAAATCTGCATGCTGACCGGAAGAGTGGTTGTGAGTCCATAAACCAACTCAAATGATGACTTTCCAGTTGAGTTCTTCTTAATAATCCTATCCGCCCACATAGCATACTTAATCTTGCTATCCCATGATCTTTTATTATCCCCCACAGTCTTCTTAAGGATAGTCATCAAATTTTTATTAGTGGACTCAACAAGTCCATTGCCCTGTGGATAGTAATCTGATGAATGGGAAAGGATAATGCCATATTTAAAATATAAGTCATTTACTACTCCCAAACTAAAAGCTTTGGCATTATCAGTTGTTATTTTAAGGAGAGTTCCGAATCTGGTGATGATTCTTTCCTCGATGAAATCTATAACAACCTTCTCAGTGGCAGTTTTGGTGGGTATGGCCTCTACCCATTTAATGAAATAATCTGTTGCTGTGAGAATCCAGCAAAAGCCATTGCTAGAGTTATCCTTCAATTTGCCGATAAAATCAAACCCCCATTGCTGAAAGGGGGCAAGGACCACAACAGGTGTAAGGGGAAGCGCAGCCAACTTCTGCTTCCCAGTGAAAAGCTGACACTCTTGGCAACACTTGACATGCTTGTGAGCATCTGCAAAAATGGTAGGCCAATAATATCCAGCTCTCAAGATTTTGTGGACAATTGTATTTGCTGCATAATGGCCTCCACAAAATCCTGAGTGAAACTCCGCTAAGATCTTCTTGGAATCCTGTTCGTTGATGCACGTAAGTATAATACCATCTGGGTTCCTCCAACCCAGACCCTCTTGGGTAAGGCAATACCTAGCAGTCTTAAGTCTTAAATCCCTACGCTTGTGACCTTTGAGATAATCCGGGCAAGTGAGATGGAGAAGGAAGAAAATGATATCGGAATACCAATGATTGTCAAGCTCTTGAAGGGCAAGAGTCATGGCAGGCTGAGGGATATTATTTTCAGCAATCATCTCAATGGCTTCTTCATTTTTCTAAGTAATCATTCTAGCAAGGCCTTGTCCCTTGATTAATTTGGTAGGCTTTATTTCAAGGTCATACGCCTGAATCTTGGACACCCATATACCCCTTATTCCTAAACAATCCTGTTGAGATAGGATATCTTTCACCGCAGTATGGGGAACATATCCAATGACTTTAGAATACCCAATATATGTCCTGAAATGTTTTAAAGACTTAACCAAGGCATAAGCCTGCTTCTCCATGATGTTATACTTTAGTTCGGAATTTTGCAAGGCTCTACTCATAAATGCTATAGGCTGCTCGAACCCTTCGAAGTTCTTTTGGAGCAACACACCGGCAATAGTGTCTTCTGAAGCAAAGAAAAAGATCATGAAATATTTCATGTAATCCGGGCTAACTAAGACTAGAGACCTGGTAATGGCATTCTTTATAGAACCAAAGGCTTCCCTTCCTTCACTAGTCCACACAAACTTGGCATTTTTCTTAAGTAAGGCCTACATAGGTTTCATTAATTCGGCCAAGTTAGGAATAAATCTTCTGATAAAACTTATATGACCATTGAAAGATTGAAGGGCTTTCACATTCTTAGGAAGGGGAATCTTTCTTATAGCCTCTACTCTTTCAGGGTCAATCTTGACACCGTCCTTATTGATGATGTGTCCTAAGAGTTTTCCCTCTTCTATGCCCAAAACGGACTTAGTCGAGTTGAAAGAGATGCCATACTTTCTACATCGTTCAAAAATCTGCCTGAGATGACCAACATGGCTGGATCTTTCTTTTGAAAATAAAGTAAGATCATCTTGATAGATCTCAATGATTTTACCAATCAACTCCTTGAAAGCATAATCCATGGCCCTTTGGAAAGTAGCTCCTGCATTTAAAAGGCCAAAGGGGATTCTTAGATATTCAAAAGTGCCTCAAGGAGTTGTGAAAGTGGTTTTATGCCTATCCTCTTCTTGAATGACTACCTGATTATAGCCAAAAAAACCATCTAGCATCAACATCATGCTTGATCCAGTGACCCGTTGGAGGAGGGTCTCCATGTTGGGGAGGGGGTAATTGTCCTTCTGACATGCTATGTTAAGATTTCTGAAATCTATACATATCCTTAAACTCCCGTTCTTCTTTCTAAGTACTACCAAGTTAGAACACCACGTTGAATGTCTTGTAGGAGCTATTATTCCTGCTGCTAACATTTTTTCTAACTCCTTTTTAATGATTGGTGCTAACTTAGGATTTATTTGCCTAAGTTTTTGTCTGAAAGGCTTGCCCTTTTGACACTCTGGTTTCAAGGGAATAGTATGTTGAAAGACATCTTCCCTATAGGCTTTGAGTTCGCCATAAGTAAAGGCAAATGCATCCCTATATTCTTTGACCAAGTTTATAAGGTTGTTCCTTTCTTTTTCAGAAGTACCTTTTCCAATATTTATTATTTTAGGTTCTGTTTTCATCCCAATGTTGATTTCATTGTAATCCCCTGGTTTCATTTGCTCAACATTACTCTTTTTTTTCCTGCTTGTTAAAGATGTTTTCTAAGGCAACTAGACCACGTGGGACAGGATTATTAAGCTGGTCGCCTTCTCCATAATATTCTTTATTTTCCTCCTGATCATTTACTTTAAAGTTTAGGAATTCATCAACATTATGAATAAATCTCAAAATTTGCTCATCATCTTTGAAGACCTGCCAATGTTCTACATTATCAGGAACAGAAGGTTTGAAGTTAATCTCTAAAAGACAATCCCCCTCTAACATCTCATCTGATGGCTGAAGAGTTGACGCTGAAACTGCAAGCTTATCGGAGGCACTATTTTAATCTCTGGGGATTGCTTCTATATTAAGGGCATCAAAGAATTCCATTGTATCCCATATTGCATTTCTATATTTTTTAAGTCTTTGACACTGACATGTAAATTGACCCTTAACTTGTTGGACAATTAAGTCAAAATCCCCTTTAATACTAAGCAACTTGATCCCCATGTCCTTGGCAATCTCAATGCCTAGTAGAAGTGCCTCATACTCCGCCACATTGTTAGTTGCTTCAAACTCCAATCTGAAAGCAAAGTTGAAAACCTTAACCTCTAGTGAAATAATGACAACACCAGCCCCCTTGCTTGTTCTAGAGTAAGTACCATCAAAATTCATTCTCCATAATTCACTAAATTTTTCAGTTTTTATTTCTTCTTGGAGGGTATCCAAGAAGGTGGAGTTGATTTGATAGGTCCCATGTTCATCAGTGTGGTAAGCATACTCATTTAATGGTCTTTGAGGGTTTTCAACATGGTATCCTTTTTCCTTTTCAGAATACAACTTAACAAGTGAAAACTCCGATGCTGGTACGGTGGCATAGGTCCAATCCATTTGGATTGATCCTCCCAAAGTGGCACCCCATTTCCCAGAAAGCAACACCCCCCACTTGTCCGGCACATCAATAACAAGGATGTCCATGGTGATCTGGATATCTGGATACTTAGCCAATCTAACTAACTGATTCTCAATCATCCCTTCAACTTTAACCGGCCTAGAATCCATGGCACATACATTCTGGTATGGCCTTGTAGTTCTTAAGTCAAGCTGCTGCATGACTTTTTTGGTCATGATGTTGGAACTAGATCCCGAGTCTAACATACAATTTTGTAGAAGAAGATCACCCATCATCAATGATACGTAAAAAGGGCGATGATTTTCTTTTCTTGGGTCCCTAGTATGTAGAACTATAGGTGGATCGACAAAGACATTATTTGAAGTTCGCTCCACGGTATCGGAAAAAATGACCTTCTTAGGGGTAAGGGTCTTTACAGGATTTGAAGGACTTTCTTTAGTTCGAGGATCAACATTACTTGGAGGGTCTAAGATTTTCAAAAGTCTCTCTCTTTGGCCAGGAATTTTGCATAATTCAAGGACTGGAACAGGAACTTTTGTATTTGCTAGCCAATTACCTAAGTCAAAACTTAAATCAACAATTTCTTTAGTTTCTACTTCTTTGGGAGGATTAGGAGCTGTTACCTTGGGAACATTCTGTGCAAAAGACCCCTCTCTTGCTTTTCTTTGATAAGTTATTCCTTTGAAGTTTTGAGTGTTGTTGATCTGCTCGGCTAAAGGCATCTCTCCATTGTATTGAGTTAAATTGTCAACTTTCTTTTCATAACGATTGGCCTGTGGCCAATTTCCTCTGGAGATGCTAGGGATGTCATCTATGTTGTTGATATAATCAGGCTCGCTTGTCGACGTACTAGGACCACAACCTTCAGGGTGACAATGCTCCTGAACATAGCATGCATAGTGGCAACCAGATTCCTCATGGAAATCTCTGCATGCTCTACAAAATGGCTTATACTGCTCAACCATGTTAGCAACCTTTAGCTGATGAGGAGGCCTCTACTCATGGTTGGGAGGCTTTCTTTGCCAAGTTGGCTTGGAAGGAAAGGTTCTAGGAGCAGGCTGAGTTTGAGTTATTTCCATTGTTATCACCCTATTCTGTATCTCCTTCAACTATGCTAAGTGTTTCTGCTGTGCTTCCTCCATGTTTTTCTTCATTTCCCTTTTCATTTCAATCATCTGCTTTTCATAGGCATCCTTCATAGCTAATAAAGGATCCTTACCTTTAGGTTCATTAATTTTCAAAGGTGTTGAAGACCTTGAATAACCCTGGAGGTTGGATTCTCATGATGACTGCATGTTCAAGTCAATTTTAATTGCCATTTCTTGAGCTTGGACCAAGTTAGCAGGCTCCTTGTCTCTTATTTGGTATTGCATTTTGCCACTAAGTGCCTCAATGTAATAGACCAGAACGGTTGGTGCAGTTGGGGCATTAGCAGTAGGTATGGCTTTTGACAATTCAGTTAACCTAGTATTGAACTCATCCATCGTTTCCGTATCCTTCTTTTTTATGTTGGTCAGGGACGCAAGTTGATGCCGAGGTTCTTTCTTTTCACCGAACTTGTTGGTGAAAGAGGTTTTGAAAGAAGCTAGAGTATCAAAAGCATTGTCTGGTAACTTGTTATACCAGTCGCCAACTTTTCCATCCAAAGATAGAGCAAATAACTTCATGTATACATCATCATGTTGGATAACAGGATCACTAACATAAGCATTATGCATCTAGAAAAGTTCCTGAGGTTCATGGCGAAGGTAGTGGCATCAGTGTCGGTACATCGGGAGCTTCTCAACAGCTTTGTCTGGAAGACGGTGGGGTTGACCTGCTATCTGAGAAAAGTCGAAATGAGTAAAATACTCACCCATTATGTCGGAAACAGAGCTGTTAGTGTTTTCTTGAGAATCAGTTTCTAGAAATAAATTATGGATGTCTGATAAAGACTGAGATCCGAGATCTTCAAGGATCGTACGAGAAGCAAGTTTATTTAGCCTTCTCCTATAAACCTTTTCAGGCTCAAGGATAAACCTAAGTAAACCTTCAGAGTTTCTTTTGGTTGAATACCTTGGTAAAATTAAAGACAGTGGAGTCACCAGATGGATTTCAAGTCTAAGATCAGCGAGTTGATTAAACTAAAAATCTATCAAAAAAGGTAAAAACTAGAAAAAACTAAGGTGGTCCAGGAAAAAAAAATTTGTCCCCGACAACGGCGCCAACAGATGTTGTCCGCCGATTGCACACCAGTAGCATAAACTTTCCGAAAGTTGTCTCCTCGCTTAGGAAAGTGGGAGAGGTGTGACCTTGGGAGCAAGCACAGAGCTAGGTACTGTCACCTACTCCTAGCTCCTCCGTTTAGGCTAACTCCTAACGAAGCCAAGGGGGGTAGTCCCTAACAAAGAGTTTTCTATGGCTCAATGTGGTTAAAGTGTTTTAATTGGTTACGGATGCGGATGGGTGTTGTTTAGAAGTTATAGTGATTGAATGTGTTTGTTTATTATGAACTTGACACATAAGATAAGGCAATCCACGTTGCTATCAAGAGAATTAAAAGATAAACAATAATTCAAGACTTTATAAAGATGCATTCACAGATAAAAAATTAAACAAGCCAAAGACAATTGATCCAAATATAGCAATTATGCAAAGTAATAGACCAGTGCCTTATGGAGTCAAAGTACTGCAATGCGTAAAGAATTTAACAGCAAGTCTTGAAATAAAGCTAGTGAATATTAAGTTGTGAAAGTGCTCTTAGTATATTTGAAGGATTTTACGTGATCTTGCTTATGGTGTCAGCGAAGGATTATCAAGAGCCGGGAGAATGTTCCAAGTTTACTCTATTTAAGACATGACGGCCCGCCCAGTATCCCAGGTTGGTATCATGAGGATTGATCAGCTAGCTAAGAAGCTTAGACAGCGAGGAGTTCTGGCGCCTCTACTAAAAAGAACTTAGGAAATTCTCTACAACGTCGGTGCATTGATTATGGGGTTTAAATTTTATTGTGTTTCTCTTGCAAGATTAAAAATCCAATGTTGTTTCTGGGTACTCCGATTTTGAAGTTGGTCAAAGCATGCTTCGGCAAGGAGACAACGAAGTTAATTAATTATGGGGGAGTGAGTTGCAAATTTTATTAAGTTGATTAATTGAAACTCTCCGACAGAGAGCGCTCTTGACCTTGTCTTATGATAAAAGTTCAAGAGACTTAGCTAATCTAAATGCCTAATGCAAGGATATGCAAGTCTAACTATGCTCTCTGATAGAGAGTGCTCTTAACTTGGATTATGACAAGTTCAAGAGACTTAATTAATTAATTGATTAAACCTTTAAGAAAGTTAAACTACCCAAGAGTCTCTTTCAGGCTTTTTAGGCCCTAATCGAGAAAGCAAGGGGGTAAGTAAAATTATATAAAAAAGGTAAACAGACTTTGCATTTAGCTAAGTAAATAAACAAAAAAACATCTTTACTTCTATATTTTATGAACGATGAACTAATCAGAAATAAACTACCTTCCTTTAATGAAAAACAAACTTCTAATGATTATGAAATTATTCTATCCTATTCTACCTTTAGCAGTTTATTAAACAAAAAATACAAGCCTGACAAAGGGACGATACAGGCTTCCCCCAAATGGGGCAAGAGGGGTGTAGGAGCCGTAATCCCACTCGCTTTTTATTATTTTGTTTACAATGCTTGATGTTTGGAGTCCTTTGTGATCTTGAGAATGTCTTCAAGACAACCTGGAGAATGGGGAAGAAGAAAGGGGAAAAAATAATGTTTCTTGGAGCTTATATCTTTGATTTTTTGCCAGCATTCCTGCTTAACCTATCATGAAAAGAGAAAAAACCAGCGAGCTATTTTCCTGCAAAATGATGGATTAAACAATACAATACACTAACAAAATACACTTAGTACTTGAGCAAAGATAGGAACTTTATTCTACTTCAAGTACTAACTAGATCCAAGTAGAAATGCAAAAATTTTGACACTTCCTAGATCTAGAAATGAGAGAAAGTAAGATGCAAATGATTAGCTTTATAAATCATAGTTTTACTTGCAAACATAAAGTGGAGAAATTGCAAAAGTTTAATTTTAGGGTGAATAAAGAAGATAAAACCACTTGGATCTTAAATCCTTGAAACCACTTTGGATCCCAAATAGCATGCAGCTGCTAGAAACGTATGCTGGGCTCCAAGAAAAGGAGATGCAACTTAGCTCAACCTTCTACTTGATACAGTGAAGTGATCTGCAGACAAAAACTTATACACTTGCCAAAATGGGGGTTAAATCATGTATTGTTTACTAAACAAATCACAAAAGCATGACATATAATTGAATAAAACAATGCTCTTTAAGATTTCTGAAAGTAAATGGAATAAATAGGTAACTTGAAATCTACAAATACCTATTCTTACGTGCTTTTATAAGCCCTCTAAAGCATGTATTAATACCCACAAATTAGCAAAAGCAAAGAAATTGAAATAATATCACCTCATTAACCGGAACATATGTATCCAAGATCTACACAACATGAGCCTCCAAAGCCTTTCTTTATTAAAAAATATGTTGCATAAGAGCAACAAGCATTACAATATTTCACCAGAGGTTCTCGACATCAATCATCCACCTTGATAGAGCTGAAAGAACCTCTATTTATACAATGAATGAAGACCAAAACCCTAAAACCAAAAACCCAAACCTAATCGGCTCGGCACACAACTAAGACCCCAAACCTAAAGATGAAGAGTTAAGAGTGAGGGGAGGCTTCCACCTAGGCAAGGCGCCCTCACTCCAACCCTAAACACTGAAAACCACCACCAGATGAAGCCACACGTGTGAGGGCGCAATCCTGGAGGAGAAGAGGGCGTGAGCACTGTGAGGAGGCGTGAGAGCTTGTAGAGGAAACACCGACTAGGTATGGAGGAGCCACATGCTAGGTATGGAGGAGCCACTACCCAGAGATCATTAGTGCAAGACTTAGTTCTACCACGATCAAAACATCAAGCCAATGAGCAAGCTCCACATCACCCAAACGTGGTCATCACTGAAGGAGGCTATTTTGCTAAGTGAATGATAACTCAATGCTCATTGAATGCTGACTGAAGCCAAGTTCTATTAACTCCAATCATCATTAATGCCCGATACCATGTCATTCTGCATTTCATTTCGCTGAATTTGGACTAATTTGGAGAGATTTGGATTTTCTCCAAAATAATAATTTTTTATTAATTAAACAATATTTTCCCCAAAACTGACTTTTTTGAGAAAATATGAGTTATGTCGCCGAATGATGATCTGAAAGTTGGATCTGGCTGGCTGGCTGAACAAGAATGATTTTTGGCTTTAAGGATAGAGCCTTCAATTACTGAATTCGGGTTCCGGGTGACTAACTTATTACAAATTGAATTTTTCCATTTAAATTATGGAAAAATTTAATTAAAAACTTGGGGAAAATTAAAAAAATAATTAAAAATAAAAATTTTGACATGTCTGGTAAAACTTTTGAGGGTCCTAGTGACTTAGGACATGACCATTCTCTATTCTAATAATGCCTAGTAGGTTTATATATACTCAGTTGGGCTCTAATACCCCCCCAAGGCTTAAAATTCAAAATCGGGCATTCCAGCTTTGGAGGAAGCGAGAGAAAACCTCGTCAATTATACTCGGCTATAGGCAAAGCATAATTGTCAAGGGAAAAAAACTCCCTGGAATACTTTAGTTGAAATTCGACGTCTTAAGAGACCGAACCACTCAAAACACCCTACTAACACATTTTATTACAAACCCCGCAGGGCCATGGTCAAAATTAATCAAACAAAAAACTAACTAGTCAAAACTGGCTAGACACAAATGCGGATCATCTGATACACTGGAAACAAACATTTATCATGTTTGTCAACTGGCGGATCCTCGGCTAATCCAACTATGGTACCAAAAGTTGGCAACATCTGGCTCCAACTGTGGGACAGGTACTCGCTTGATCTATTGATCAAAAAGAGTGCCTGAGAATCCAAGAATCTCTGGTACTTGCATGTAAACAGAAGTGTCTTAGTCCCATGTATATGATAAAAAAAATGCCATGATGAAGTACCAGAAAATATTTTTTGCTTTTTCAAATCAAAGTACATAAAACAAAACTCTTTCTTTTTCAGCATATAAATGAAATATGACACATCCTAATATACAAAAGCTAAGATACAACATTCTACATGGATATGATACATAAAATATGATACAGAAATAAAGTACGTAAAAATACAACAAGGATAGGTTTAGAAAAGCCTTGGGATGACCCCTTGGTCATCTTGGAGGTTGTTTCGATAAAAGGGCTTCAAGTGTTGGCCATTCATGGGAAAATTTAATGTTTCTCCATCCATGGTGTTAAGTAAAAATGAATTTGTGCTAGCAGTGTCGCGGATGATAAACGGGCATTTCCAAAGGCTGTCAAATTTTCCATGCTTCCAAAGCTTCTCCCTTCTCTTATCCCATAAGAGAACAGTATCTCCTACTTGAAAAGATCTCAGCCTAGTTGACTTATCAAAAGTCCCCTTCATGCTTTCTTGATGTCTGAGTGACTGGTCAAGGGCATCTCTTCTAGATTCATCCAATTCTATGATCTGATTGATCTTCTGCTCCATTTCTGATTGTTCTGTGCCATATTCACTTAACATTCTGAAGATCGAAATCTGCATGCTGACCGGAAGAGTGGTTGTGAGTCCATAAACCAACTCAAATGGAGACTTTCCAGTTGAGTTCTTCTTAGTAATCCTATCCGCCCACACAACATACTTAATCTTGCTATCCCATGATCTTTTATTATCCCCCACAGTCTTCTTAAGGATAGTCATCAAATTTTTATTAGTGGACTCAACAAGTCCATTGCCCTATGGATAGTAATCTGATGAATGGGATAGGATAATGCCATATTTAAAACATAAGTCATTTACTGCTCCCGAACTAAAAGCTTTGGCATTATCGATTGTTATTTTAAGGGGAGTTCTGAATCTGGTGATGATTCTTTCCTCGATGAAATCTATAACAACCTACTCAGTGGCAGTTTTGGTGGGTATGGCCTCTACCCACTTAGTGAAATAATCGGTTGCTGTGAGAATCCAACAAAAACCATTGCTAGAGTTATCCTTAAATTTGTCGATAAAATCAATCCCCCGTTGCTGAAAGGGGGCAAGGACCACAACAGGTGTAAGGGGAAGCGCAGCCAACTTCTGCTTCCCAGTGAAAAGCTGACACTCTTGGCAACACTTGAAATGCTTGTGAGCATCTGCAAAAATGGTGGGCCAATAATATCCAGCTCTCAAGATTTTGTGGGCAATTGTATTTGCTGCATAATGGCCTCCACAAAATCCTGAGTGAAACTCTGCTAAGATCTTCTTGGAATCCTATTCGTTGATGCACGTAAGTATAATACCATCTGGGTTCCTCCAACCCAGACCCTCTTGGGTAAGGCAATACCTAGCAGTATTAAGTCTTAAATCCCTACGCTTGTGACCTTTGAGGTGATCCGGGCAAGTGAGATGGAGAAGGAAGAAAATGATATCAGAATACCAATGATTGTCAAGCTCTTGAGGAGCAGGAGTCATGGCAGGCTGAGGGATATTATTTTCAGCAATCATCTCAATGGCTTCTTCATTTTTTTGAGTAAGCATTCTAGCAAGGCCTTGTCCCTTGATTAATTTGGCAGGCTTTATTTCAAGGTCATACTCATGAATCTTGGACACCCATGTACCCCTTCTTCCTAAACAATCCTGTTGAGACAGGATATCTTTCACCGCGGTATGGGGAACATATCCAATGACTTTAGAATACCCAATATATGTCCTGAAATGTTTTAAAGACTTAACCAAGGCATAAGCCTGCTTCTCCATGATGCTATACTTTAGTTCGAAATTCTGCAAGGCTCTACTCATGAATGTTATAGGCTGCTCGAACCCTTCAAAGTTCTTTTGGAGCAACAAACCGGTAATAGTGTCTTCTGAAGTAAAGGAAAAGATCATGAAATCTTTCGTGTAATCCGGGCTGACTAAGACTAGAGACCTAGTAATGGCATTCTTTATAGAACCAAAGGCTTCCCTTCCTTCACTAGTCCACACAAACTTGGCATTTTTCTTAAGTAAGGCCTGCATAGGTTTCATTAATTCGGCCAAGTTAGGAATAATTCTTCTGATAAAATTTATATGACCATTGAAAGATTGAAGGGCTTTCACATTCTTAGGAAGGGGAATCTTTCTTATAGCCTCTACTCTTTCAGGGTCAATCTTGACACCGTCCTTATTGATGATGTGTCCTAAGGGTTTTCCCTCTTCTATGCCCAAAACTGACTTAGTCGAGTTCAAAGAGATGCCATACTTTCTACATCGCTCAAAAATCTGCCTGGGATGACCAACATGGCTGGATCTTTCTTTTGAAAATACAGTAGGATCATCTTGATAGATCTCAATGATTTTACCAATCAACTCCTTGAAAGCATAATCCATGGCCCTTTGGAAAGTAGCTCCTGCATTTAAAAGGCCAAAGGGCATTCTTAGATATTCAAAAGTGCCCCAAGGAGTTGTGAAAGTGTTTTGATGCCTATCCTCTTCTTGCATGACGACCTGATTATAGCCAAAAAAACCATCTAGCATCGACATCCTGCTTGATCCAGTGACCCGTTGGAGGAGGGTCTTCATGCTGGGAAGGGGGTAATTGTTCTTCTGACCTGCTAGGTTTAGATTTTTGAAATCTATACATATCCTTAAACTCGCGTTCTTCTTTCTAACTACTACCAAGTTAGAACACCACGTTGAATGTCTTGTAGGAGCTATTATTCCTGCTGCTAACATTGTTTCTAACTCCTTTTTAATGATTGGTGCTAACTTAGGATTTATTTGCTTAAGTTTTTTGTCTGAAAGGCTTGCCCTTTTGACACTCTGGTTTCAAGGGAATAGTATGTTGAAAGACATCTTCCCTATAGGCTTTGAGTTCGTCATAAGTAAAGGCAAATACATCCCTATATTCTTTGACCAAGTTTATAAGGTTGTTCCTTTTTTTTCAGAAGTACATTTTCCAATTTTTATTATTTTAGGTTCTGTTTTCGTCCCAATGTTAGTTTCAATGTAATCTCCTAGTTTCATTTGCTCAACATTACTCTTTTTTCTGTCCTGCCTGTCAAAGATGTTTTCTAAGGCAACTAGACCACATCGTACAGGATTATTAAAATGGTCTCCTTCTTCATAATATTCTTTATTTTCCTCCTAATCATTTACTTTAAAGTTTAGGAATTCATCGACATTATGAATAAATCTCAAAATTTGCTCATCATCTTTGAAGACCTGCCAATGTTCTACATTATTAAGAATAGAAGGTCTGAAGTTAATCTCTAAAGGACAATCCCCCTCTAACATCTCATCTGATAGCTGAAGAGTTGACGTTGAAACTGCAAGCTTCTATATTAAGGGCATCAAAGAATTCCATTGTATCCCATATTGCATTTCTATATTTTTTATGTCTTTGACACTTACATGCAAATTGACCCTTAACTTGTTGAACAATTAAGTCAGAATCCCCTTTAATACTAAGCAACTTGATCCCTATGTCCTTGGCAATCTCAATGCCTCGTAGAAGTGCCTCATACTCCGCCACATTGTTAGTTGCTTCAAACTCCAATCTGAAAGCAATGTTGAAAACCTTACCCTCAGGTGAAATAATGACAACACCAGCCCCCTTGCCTGTTCCAGAGTAAGCACCATCAAAATTCATTCTCCATAATTCACTAAGTTTTTTAGTTTTTATTTCTTCTTGGAGGGGTTCCAAGAAGGTGGGGTTGATTTGATAGGTCCCATGTTCATCAATGCGGTAAGCATACTCATTTAATGGTCTTTGAGGGTTTTCAACATGGTGTCTTTTTTCCTTTTCAGAATACAACTTAACAAGTGAAAACTTCGATGCTGGTACGGTGGCATAGGTCCAATCCATTTGGATTGATCCTCCCAAAGTGGCACCCCATTTCCTAGAAAGCAACATCCCCCACTTGTCCGCCACATCAATAACAAGGATGTCCATGGTGATTTGGATATCCGGATACTTAGCCAATCTAACTAACTGATTCTCAATCATCCCTTCAACTTTAACCGACCTAGAATCCATGGCACATACACTCTGGTATGGCCTTGTAGTTCTTAAGTCAAGCTGCTGCATGACTTTTTTGGTCATGATGTTGGAACTAGATCTTGAGTCTAACATACAATTTTGTAGAATAAGATCACCCATCATCAATGACATGTAAAAAGGGGGATGATCTTCTTTTCTTGGTCCCTAGTATGTAGAACTATAGGTGGATCAGCAAAGACATTATTTGAAGTTCGCTCCACGGTATCAGAAAAAATGACCTTCTTAGGGGTAAGGGTCTTTACAGGATTTGAAGGACTTTCTTCAGTTCGAGGATCAACATTACTTGGAGGGTCTAAGATTTTCAAAAGTCTCTCTCTTTGGCCAGGAATTTTGCATAATTCAAGGACTGGAACAGGAACTTTTGTATTTGCTAGCCAATTACCTAAGTCAAAACTTAAATCAACAATTTCTTTAGTTTCTACTTCTTTGGGAGGATTAGGAGTTGTTACCTTGGGAACGTTCTGTGCAGAAGACCCCTCTCTTACTTTTCTTTGATAAGTTATTCCTTTGAAGTTTTGAGTGTTGTTGATCTGCTCAGCTGAAAGCATCTTTCCATAGTATTGAGTTAAATTGTCAACTTTCTTTTCATAACGATTGGCCTGTGTCCAATTTCCTCTAGAGATGCTAGGGATGTCATCTATGTTGTTGATATAATCAGGCTCGCTTGTCGATGTACTAGGACCACAACCTTCAGGGTGACCATGCTCCTGAACATAGCATGCATAGTGGCAACCAGATTCCTCATGGAAATCTCTGCATGCTCTGCAAAATGGCTTATAGTGCTTAACCATGTTAGCAGCCTCTAGCTGATGAGGAGGCCTCTGCTCATGGTTGGGAGGATTTCTTTGCCAAGTTGGCTTGGAAGGAAAGAATCTAGGCGCAGGCTGAGTTTGAGTTATTTCCATTGTTATCACCCTATTCTGTATCTCCTTCAACTGCGCTAAGTGTTTATGCTCTGCTTCCTCCATGTTTTTCTTCATTTCCCTTTTCATTTCAATCATTTGCTTTTCATAGGCATCCTTCATAGCTAATAAAGGATCCTTATCTTTAGGTTCATTAATTTTCAAAGGTGTTGAAGACCTTGAATAACCTTGGAGGTTGGATTCTCCCGATGACTGCATGTTCAAGTCAATTTTAATTGTCATTTCTTGAGCTTGGACCAAGTTAGCAGGCTCCTTGTCTCTTATTTGGTATTGCATTTTGCCACTAAGTGCCTCAATGTAATAAACAAGAATGGTTGGTGCAGTTGGGGCATTAGCAGTAGGGATGGCTTTTGACAATTCAGTGAACCTAGTATTGAACTCATCCATCGTTTTCGTATCCTTCTTTTTTATGTTGGTCAGGGACGCAAGTTGATGCCGAGGTTCTTTCTTTTCACCGAACTTGTTGGTGAAAGAGGTTTTGAAAGAAGCTAGAGTATCAAAAGCATTGTCTGGTAAATTGTTATACCAGTCGCCGACTTTTCCATCCAAAGATAGAGCAAATAACTTGATGTATACATCATCATGCTGGCTAACAGGATTACTGACATAAGCATTGATGCATCTAGAAAAGTTCCTGAGGTACATGGCGGAGGTAGTGGCATCAGTGCCGGTACATCGGGAGCTTCTCGACAACTTTGTCTGGAAGACGGTGGGGTTGACCTGCTATCTGAGAAAAATCAAGCTGAGTAAAATACTCACCCATTATGTCGGAAACAGAGGTGCTAGTGTTTTCTTGAGAATTAGTTTCTAGAAATAAACTATGGATGTCTGATAAAGACTGAGATCCGAGATCTTCAAGGATCCTACGAGAAGCAAGTTTATTTAGCCTTCTCCTATAAACCTTTTCAGGCTCAGGGATAAACCTAAGTAAACCTTCAGAGTTTCTTCTGGTTGAATACCTTGGTAAAATTAAAGACAGTGGAGTCGCCAGATGGATTTCAAGTCTAAGATCAGCGAGGTGATTAAACTAAAAATCTATCAAAAAAGGTAAAAACTAGAAAAAACTAAGTTCGTCCAGGAACAAAAAATTTGTCCCCGGCAACGTCGCCAACAGATGTTGTCCGCCGATTGCACACCAGCTGCAGAAACTTCTGAAAGTTGTCTCCTCACTTCTGAAAGTGGGAGAGGTGTGACCTTGTGGGCAAGCACAGAGCTAGGTACTGTCACCTACTCCTAGCTCCTGCGTTTAGGCTAACTCCTAACGAAGCCAAGGGGGGTAGTCTCTAACAAAGAGTTTTCTATGGCTCAATGTGGTTAAAGTGTTTTAATTGGTTACGGATGCGGATGGGTGTTGTTTAGGAGTTATAGTGATTGAATGTGTTTGTTTATTATGAACTTGACACATAAGATCAAGCAATCCACGTTGCTAGCAAGAGAATTAAAAGATAAACAATAATTCAAGACTTTATAAAGATGCATTCACAGATAAAAAATTAAACTGACCAAAGACAATTGATCCAAATATAAAATTATGCAAAATAATAAACCAGTGCCTTATGGAGTCAGAGTACTGCAATGCGTAAAGAAATTAACAGCAAGTGTTGAAATAAAGCTAGTGAATATTAAGTTATGCAAGTGCTCTTGGTATATTTTAAGGATTTTACGTGATCTTGCTTATGGTGTCAGGGAAGGATTATCAAGAGCCGAGAGAATGTTCCAAGTTTAATCTGTTGAAGACATGACGGCCCGCCCAGTATCCCAGGCTGGTATCGCGAGGATTGACCAGCGAGCTAAGAAGCTTAAACAGCGGGGAGTTTCGGCGCCTCTACTAAGAAAACTTAGGAAATTCTCTACAACGCCGGTGCATTGGTTATGGGGTTTAAATTTTATTGTGTTTCTCTTGCAAGATTAAAAATCCAATGTCGTTTCTGGGTACTCCAATTTTGAAGTCGGTCAGAGCATACTCCGCCAAGGAGACAACGAAGTTAATTAATTATGGGGGAGTGAGTTGCAAATTTTATTAAGTTGATTAATTAAAACTCTCCGACAGAGAGCGCTCTTGACCTTGTCTTATGACAAAGGTTCAAGAGACTTAGCTAATATAAATGCCTAATGCAAGGATATGCAAGTCTAACTATGCTCTCCGATAGAGAGTGCTCGACTTGGATTATGACAAGTTCAAGAGACTTAATTAATTAATTGATTAAACCTTTAAGAAAGCTAAACTACCCAAGAGTCTCTTTCAGGCTTTTTAGGCCCTAATCGGGAAAGCAAGGGGGTAAGTAAAATTATATAAAAAAGGTAAAAAGACTTTGCATCCAGCTAAGTAAATAAACAAAGAAACATCTTTACTTTTATATTTTATGAATGATGAACTAATCAGAAATAAACTACCTTACTTTAATGAAAAACAAACTTCTAATGATTATGAAATTATTCTATCATATTCTACCTTTAGCAGTTTATTAAACAAAAAATACAAGCATGACAAAGGGACGATACAGGCTTCCCCCAAATGGGGGAAGAGGGGTGTAGGAGCCGTAATCCCACTCTATTTTTATTAATTTGTTTACAATGCTTGAAGTTTGGAGTCCTTTGTGATCTTGAGAATGTCTTCAAGGCAACCTGGAGAATGGGGAAGAAGAAAGGGGAAAAAAGAATGTTTCTTGGAGCTTATATCTTTGATTTTTTGCCAGCATTCCCGCCTAACCTGTCATGAAAAGAGAAAAAACCAGCGAGCTATTTTCCTACGAAATGATGGATTAAACAATACAATACACTAACAAAATACACTTACTACTTAAGCAAAGATAGGAACTTTATGCTACTTCAAGTACTAACTAGATCTCAGTAAAAATGCAAAAATTTTGACACCTCCTAGATCTAGAAATGAGGGCAAGTAAGATGCAAATGATTAGCTTTATAAATCAGAATTTTACTTACAAACATAAAGTGTAGAAATTGCAAAATTTTAATTTTAGGGTGAATAAAGAAGATAAAACCACTTGGATCTTGAATCCTTGAAACCACTTTGGATCCCAAATAGCATGCAACTACTAGAAACGTATGTTGGGCTCCAAGAAAAGGAGATGCAACTTAGCTCAAGCTTCAACTTAGTACGGTGAAGTGATCTGCAGAGAAAAACTAATACACTTGCCAAAACAGGGGTTAAATCATGTATTGTTTACTAAACAAATCACAAAAGCATGAAATATAGCTTAATAAAACAATGCTCTTTAAGATTTCTGAAAGTAAATGGAATTAATAGGTAACTTGAAATCTACAAATACCTATTCTTACGTGCTTTTATAAGACCTCTAAAGCATGTATTAATACCCACAAATTAGCAAAAGCAAAGAAATTGAAATAATATCACCTCATTAACCGAAACATATGCATCCAAGATCTACACAGCATGAGTCTCCAAAGCCTTTCTTTATTAAAAAATAGGTTGCATAAGAGCAACAAGCATTACAATATTTCACCAGAGGTTGTCTACATCAATCATCCACCTTGATAGAGCTGAAAGAGCCTCTATTTATACAATGAATGAAGACCAAAACCCTAAAACCAAAAACCCAAACCTAATCCCCTCGGCACACAACTGAGAGCCCAAACCTAAAGATGAAGAGTTAAGAGTGAGGGGAGGCCTCCACCTAGGCAAGGCGCCCCCACTCCAACCCTAAACACTGAAAACCACCACCAAATGAAGCCACACATGTGAGGGCACAATCCTGGAGGAGAAGAGGGCGTGAGCACTGTGAGGAGGCGTGAGAGCTTGTAGAGGAAACACTGGCTAGGTATGGAGGAGCCACTACCCAGAGATCATTAGTGCAAGACCCAGTTCTACCTCAATCAAAACATCAAGCCAATGAGCAAGCTCCACATCACCCAAATGTGGTCATCATTGAAGGAGGCGATTTTGCTAAGTGAATGATAACTCAATGCCCACCAAAGGCTGACTGAAGCCGAGTTCTATTAACTCCAATCATCATTAATGCCCGATGCCATGTCATTCTGCATTTCATTTCGTTGAATTCGGACTAATTTGGAGAGATTTGGATTTTCTCCAAAATAATCATTTTTATTAATTAATCAATATTTTCCCCAAAACTGACTTTTTTGAGAAAATATGAGTTATGTGGGCAAATGATGATCTGAAATTTGGATTTGGCTGGCTGACTGATCAAGAATGATTTTTGGCTTAAGGTCAGAGCCTTCAATCACTGAATTCGGGTTCCAGATGACTAACTTATTACAAATTGAATTTTTCCATTTAAATTATGGAAAAATTTAATTAAAAACTTAGGGAAAATTAAAAAATTAAAAATAAAAATTTTGACGTGTCCGGTAAAAAAAATTCGGAAAATTTTTCGAGGGTCCTAGTGACTTAGAACATGGCCATGCTCTATTCTAATAATGCCTATTAGGTTTATATATACTCAGTTGGGCTCTAATAACCTCCCAAGGCCCAGAATTCAAAATCAGGCATTCTAGCTTTGGAGGAATCGGGAGAAAACCTCGTCAATTATACTTAGCTATAGGCAAAGCATAATTGTCAAGGGCAAAAACTCCCTGGAATACCTTAGTTGAAATTCTATGTCTTAGGAGACCAGAGCACTCAAAACACCCTACTAGCACATTTTATTACAAACCCCGCGGGGCCATGGTCAAAATTATTCAAACAAAAAACTGACCAGCCAAAACTGGCTAGACACAAAGGTAGATCATCTGATACACTGGAAACAAACATTCATCATGTTTGTCAACTGGCGGATCCTCAGCTAATCCAACAATGGTACAAAAAGTTGGCAACAAGGTCCAAAGGGAGGGGACCACCAAAGTGGGACCCTTTACTTTGGCTTATTTTTAAATATCTCAATTTTCATGAAGAGGGAGGGCGCCCCCCCTTTGGCGACATCTTCATTCTTGTGAAACAATTGAATGGGGGGGACTTTTTTCTTCTAAAGTCACGTTAGGAACATAATATAACACCTAGAAACTTAATTTTCCTCTTCTAAGTGGCTTTAGGCACTTTTCCAAAATTTGGCTTGCTAATTAACTGTCAATTTTCTTGATTTCCTTGACTGACTTTGGCAAACATAACCAAAACCTTAGCAAGACCTGTACGAATGACTTCACACTTTGCCCAAGGGTGTAGGGGGACTCAGGCCTTTGATTTTGAGTACCCATACACCAATTCGTGGGCATTAGATGTCATTTCACCCTCTTTTTATTACAACATTTTTATGTTGACGAACATTTTTATGTTGAGGAACATTTTTTAATCACAAAAAATTAAAAAATCATAGGTAAAACCTAACGAAAATCCGCAAGATTCTGGATAGTGTCTAGCATGGTTACATAGAACATTCCTAGGCCTTAGTCGCCCCGTGGACTCAATCATTAAAACGCCTTTCACCACTTTGGAGGTATTTTTGAGTGAAAAACTCAGATAATTAAAATCACTAAAAATGAATTTTAATTAACCAAGGAAAAAAACACTTGATGAAAGGTTTTACCTAATGAAAAAGTCCTAGCTAACCATGTTATACAAAAACTAGACCTTTATGTTGACATATCATTACAATATCCCCCACAGGGGTGCGAAAATTTCATGGAGAAAAGATAAGAAGAGTTGCCTGGCTTGAAAAAACTTTATTAGGTACTTCTTTCTCATCTTTAATGCACATGGCACATGGTTGGCCACCTAATTGGTTAGATGGTCAACACACCCTTGAGCATGAGTTATTACAACTAGTCTTGGCATCAACTTGTCATGTGCAAAATCAAACTATAGAAGATATTCCATTCATCCTTCAAGCAAGAAAGGAAATCCCAAGAGAGGTGCGCATAGCTCAAGTTCTCCAATATACCAAGAGAAAAAAAGAAAAGATCTCTTATTTGAACCCTTGTCCATGATTTACAAATGAGGCGAGGTTGTCTCATATATATGAGACAACCCTCAATCTTTTACAAATTCAAGCCTATTGAGTTAACTAGAAATTATAAAATCTTAGGTTTGTACACCCACATGTTGGGGACTAAACCACATAATGACATAAAATAACAATAAAATGTGCATCTAGGCTCAACCAAGTGCAAGGTGAGCCGAAAGGAGGACATCATGCCCCAACTTACCTCAACATATGCTTTTCCCTCAACGCCCTCCTTTTTTAACATTGTAGGCATCTTCTTTAAGGACTAACGTTTATGGGTCTGGAGACCAGGAGGAGGAGTTTTGTATCAAAACAATAGGTCCAAGTGGGAAAAATGAGGTGTGATAAGATGAGTATGACAACCCATACACACACAATCACCTCTACAAAGCAAAAATACGAGTGTGGCCATGTGTCCCAAGGATTTGTCTCAAGGGCACCAAACACCTACCAAAGGGTAGTCAACATAGCCACAAGGCCAACAACACTTGAGGTGGAAACCAAGAGGACCTGCCATGATCTGACTAGGGGTATTTAGCCCCAAAATCAACACTCTACACAATATAACCCCAAAAATTGGCCTTTACAAAAGAAAAAGAAACCCCTAACTTGGTACATCTGGAAGCAACGCCTTGAACACTCTGAGGCGTACCAAGCGACGTCATAGATTTCGAACCTTCTAGTTTTCAAGAGGTAGTTAACCAACAAGTTTGGAGAGATGCCATGGTGGAGTACACCTCCATCATGAAGAATGATGTGTGGGACATTGTGTTAGAAAGTGGCAACAAGGAAGGTCTTCTAGCATTGCATGTGTTCTTGCATGCTAGGAAGACATAAACAGGAATCCAAATGTATTTAATGTGATTTTCCTAAGTTTGGACTTAGGAAAATACGTTAATAATTCTAATTTGATTTTGACTTATAAAGTGAAAAGTGAAATAATTTAAGTGATGGCTAATCTAATCTTGGCCATTGATTTCATCGGAGGATCACATCCATTGATCCATAGTGAGGGTTAGGGTTTTTGCTTAGCCATTGAATTAAAAGGAGTTTTGGTGGAGAGGACACACACACACAGGAGAGATACAGACAGAGAGAAGTCAAACGGAAGAGCACTCACCCGACAGAGTCATCGAGTTTCTGGGATGAGCTAAAGGTCGTACAAAATCTCGTAGAGGGTAGTCATACTATTCAGTAGGGGAAGTCGTACAACCGTACGGATTTCGTACAAGCTGACGTCGGCGTCGTACATATTTGTACAGTTGTGCAGAGGAGGTTGTACTGCTGACGCAGGGGCCGTACAGCTGTGCTGGGGTCGTGCTGGGTTGCTGGTTTTTTCCAGTGTTTCTGCAGAGGTTTCATTTCGCCAAGTTGGGTGAATTTATCTACCGGTTGTAATAGTTCCATATCTTCATAATATAAATTTCATATCTGACTGCTGCACCAGTTTTTCCATCTTGGGTTTTATCCAAGGGTTTCCATACCCAAAATACTGTGTTTATATTTATGTGATGTTGTGGATGTTTCTCAGTATTTACTTTTCGCTACAATACTAGTAAAAGAAATTCATTTGTGATTTTCAGTAACAAATTAAATATATTGGTTAGCCCTAGTTTGAATTTTAAGGAAAATTTACATGGTATCAGAGCTCAGTTGAGCTAAATCTGAGAGACTTGCAGCAGCATTGATAGATCAAGGGCAGATCTATTGAAGACACAAACCTAAGTTCAGATCTAGGGTTTGACAGGTACACTTATGTATGGTCGTGCAGTTGAGAGTCGAGGATAGACTCCAGGGGGCTCAGAACTTTCCTACATGGAAAGAAAGGATCACAAGAATCCTGGATGTCAGTGATGCAGAGGAGCACATTGACTCCACGAAGGTTGCGCCCACTGATCCGACAGAGTTGGTAGTTTGGAAGAAGATAAATTCCATAGCCATGTTGATCATCTTGGATGGAGTGAAGGACCACATAGTCCCTCGTCTTTCCAGGAAGAAGACCGCTTCAGAGATGTGGAAGGCTTTGGAAACTCTGTACCAGAGTAAGAACGAAAACCGGAAGATGGTGCTACAAGAGAGGATGTGTAGTACCAAGATGGCCAAGGGTGAAGGAGTGGTGCCTTATCTCACTAGGCTCACACAGATCAGAGACAAGCTTGGAGCAGTTGCCTCTAAGACTGAGGATGAGTAGCTAGTTCGGATAGCCCTCAATGGCTTTTCTAAGCCATGGGGCACCTGTAATGTCCCCCTCTAATTAAGCACCCAAAACACCCGCTAGCCTACTTAATTCCCATAGGTTCGAGCGGGTACTACATCAGAGGGAATTGACTGAGGGAATTTGATACATAGAGCAAATCAAGACATTCATTCAGTGTTAAAGTCATTAGTCAGATAAAAGAAGCCTTATTTCTTTAGGCTTAAAAGTCAACATCAAATTAGAATTGCATGCATGCAAAAGTAAAGCATAAACCCTAAAAGTGATATGCAAACCCTAAAAGCGCATGAGACTCTATTTAAGAGGGTGTTTGGACTAAAGAGACTATCTATTATTAATGTAGATTGATTTGGAGCTCTTGAGCAGCAGCACAGCGTGCAACCGCAACAGTTGGGGTTGAAGACGGTGTCTTTAGCTAATGAGGGTTCGGTAGTGAAATACTGCCCTTGTTTCTTTTAGGATAGACCATCCAGGTTTATCAACAGCATTCATCGTATACATTAGTATCCAGGGATCTAGCACACTCATAAGGATTATTTGTAGATCCATGTTTTGCAGCTAGAAATAGCTGGGAAACCTCAGAAGGATTCATTGGGACCATAAAACCCAATCTTTCCTCCGCATATCAGCTTCCTCTTTCTCGGTAGGTTTATCCCACAGCATAGAGTGACTATCAGTCATCAGTTTGCTCACTTGGAGCAACCATCAACAAAACAGAGAGGTTGGGGGCGTGAGCAGCAGAACAACAAACCAATTCACTAGGGTACTTAGAGGAAGCCAAACCTCTGCATGTGACAATCCATCTCTCCGACAGCAGAAGACCGACAAGTCCACAAAGTTTCAGCAGCATCTGACCATCCCTTCCCCAAAAACGTCACCTTCAGTCTGAGGAAGTCACAGGTGTGCAGTTGGGCGTCAACAGAAGGAAGGTAGTACCATTACTTCACCTATTCGGCACTTTATGCATGCAGCCTATCTCATGAGTATTATCAATGGAGTTATCAATGGTAAGTGTTAAATTCCTTTCTACAAACCCTAGCCCTAATTCTGCTATATTTTAGGGTATTTTTGCATGGCAAGTTTGCATGCATAGTTATTCCGTATTTTGGCACAATATTGAGTGTATGAGTTAGCATTATACACAATATCAGTAGAATATCAGTGTTTGCGATATTACAGTGGTATCAGAGCATGTTCCTTGCCAGCTGTGGGCTTGAACGTGAGAAGTAAATGAATACAGAAGAAGACACTTTTGTAACCTATAGGAGAAAGAAGAGTAGGAACACTGAGGAGCAGGAATTTGAGGATATCCAACTAGAAGATACCGACTCAGATATGGACCCAACAGGTATACACTCTGACAGAGGCAAAGGCGCAAGAGAAGACGAAGACAGGATGGAGTTTCGTAGCTTGGTAAACGCATTGCATGATCTAGCCAAAGGGCAAAAGGAAGTCTTGCATGCAATAAACAGGTTGGCAACGAAACCAGAACCAGGGCATAGCAGTGTACCTCTCTCACCAGTAGATAGAGGATCTACAAGCAGTAGTGGGAAGCATGCATACGCAAATATGCAAAACACACCCCACATATATAACAGACCTTCCAGCAGGCCTACTATGCCTCACTTCCTGGCAGATGTTGTAGCAGGACCAATCATGCCAGTAGAACCTAGTGAACCTTTTGGAACATATTTACAGGAATACAGGGATTTGGGAGCTGAGTTTCATGCAGCCATGTCTTTCTCAGAGTTCTGCAACATGAAGAGCAAGAACCGACCCAGGAATTTCAACAGAGGGTTCAATCAGAACTATGAGTTGCAGAAAACTTTGGGTAGATTGACCATCCCTAACTTTGATGTGGCTCGCGGAGGTTCAGCGAGGATATGGGTTCAGAAGTTGGATACTTATTTCCAACTCAACCCTATGACAGAGACGGATGCCATTAAATTGGCTACACTACACCTAAATGGAGAGGCTCATGAGTGGTGGTACCACGAACTAGTGACACTAGGTCACAACACCATTAGCTCCTACAGTGAGTTCACACAGAAGCTCATGGAGCGGTTTAACAGGGAAGGACCCTGATATACACTTTAGAGAGTTGGCTCAACTCAAGCAAGCAGGTAGTGTCGAGTCCTTCATCTCTGTGTTCCAGAGGATAGTTGTTATGGTGACAGATGTGTCGGAGAACAGGTTGATTATGTTGTTTACTGAGGCCTTGACAGAACCACTACAGGGATGGGTGAAAGCCTACAAACCCTCCACTCTACAAGATGAAATCAGCTGGGCCAGAGATCTCCAAGACTTCGTTCCGAAGAACAAGTTCCTACTCAAGACCAACTTTCTTGTTAGAGACAAGGATAGGAAACCGTTCCAGCAGGACGTACCGAAGAAAACTTGGTTAGACGATGACACAAGGAAAGACCTGAGATGGAAGAAATTGTGTTTTACTTGTCAGGAACCGTGGGTTCCAGGGCACAGGTGCTCGAGAAAGGCCAAAGCCCACTACATAGAGGTATATTCGGACAGTGAAGGGGAGGACTACAAGCAGGAAACAACGGAGGAATTGCGGACAGCAGAGGAGGAGTCACTCCAAGGGATACACCAGAGGGAGTTATTGCTACATTATCCGGGGTACCTAGGTTTCATACTCTCAGGGTCAAAGAAGTAGTGCAGGGCCACAGAGTAGGAGTATTGATTGATGGGGGGGCAACCCACAATTTCATTGATGCAGCATGGGTAGCTAAGAGGGTGTAATATCCCAAATACTGATATTCTCTAATGTTCTATGGTAGTGTTGACTCACACACTTAATCTCATACAGAATTGCGAAATAATTGTGCATGCAAACTTGCCATGCAAAAATGCCCTAAAATGTAGCTGAATTAGGGCTAGGGTTTTGCAGAGAGAAATTAACACTTACCATTGATATTCCGCCTAATAATGACTCCAAAGATAGTTGCATGCATAAAGATCCGGATAGGTGGTCTACTAAAGCTCTTTTCCTCCGGTGTTACCGCCCCGTAGTACCGTAAGCACCCTCCAGACTGAACGTGACGTTTTTGTAGGAGGAGAGGTCCGATCGGGCTGAAAATTCCTAAGGTTGTCCACCTGTTGATGCCGGAGAGATGGACTGGCACATGCGGAGGTTTGGCTGCCTCTAAGTGCCCTAGTGAATTGATTGGCAGTTCTGCTGCTCACACCCCCAATTCATCTGTTTGGCTGATAGCTGCTCCAGGTGAGCAAACTGATGGCTAATGTAATGTCCTTTTCCGATTAGGCCTTGATGCCCAAAACCGCTAACCTATGTGATTCCTGTGGGTTCGAGCGGTTACTGACAGTTAGGGAATCATCTAAGGACTGATGCCATCCATAGAAAATCTAGGGCATCATCATTAGGTCAAGAAGGGCCACCGGGGCCAAAGGCCACCTTCGTGCATGCCATCCAAGCATTATTTAATGATGCATGCATTCATTTAAGTCTCCATATGCATGCATGCAAGTCAACTGCAAATTAGAAGATAAAGTGACCTAATTAGGTCAAAGATTAGGGTTTTCGCAGTTGAAAGTTATAAAAGGAGGATAAAGCAAAAGGAGACTTCACTTTTGATGAATTTTATCTTGGGAGCTCTTGAATAGCAGCACAAAGCGCAACACAGCAGTTGGGGTTGGAGACGGCGTCTTCAGCTAGCAGGGTTTCAGCAGTGAAACATCTGCCCTAGTCTCATTCAGGGTAAGCCATACAGGTTCACCATTTGCTCTTACATTCATTCATAGTTATCCAGTATACGGTATAGATTGTTGCAGGGATACGTGTGCAGCCGTAAGGGGGGTTTTCAGCCAGAAAGCCCTAATCAGTCACTAGGTCTTCATATCTCAGTTTTACTTCGAAACCCAGGCACTATTCTCATCATCGGCATCTTACTCCGGTACACGGTGATTATCAAATCCGACCGTGCTCATTCGGAGCAGTTATCAGCTATTTCGGGATTAGGGGGGCGTGAGCAGCTGTCTCTCTGGAACAATTCGCTAGCCTGCCTAGAGACCTGAGAAACTCCGCATGTACCAAGCATTCTCTCTGGCACGGGAAGGCTATCAGTCTTGCAAATCAGCAGCTTCATCGGACACCTCCTTCACTGAAAACGTCACCCTTATCTGATCTGGGGTTTCACAGGAAGTAGAAGATATCAGTCCATCTCCGATTCAACTCTTGATGCTTGCATACCCTCTCAGGAGCAGTCCAGCCAGCTTATCAGTGGTAAGTGTTCATTCTATCTCACAAACCCTAACCCTAATTTTTGCTATAAAATAGGGATTTTTGCATGGCAGTTTGCATGCCCGGTTGTATCAGCTTATTTGCATAGAAATAGAAAATATCGGGATTCGGGATATTACAGTGGTATTAGAGCTATCTTCTTGGCCAGCTGTGGGCTTTAGAAATGAGACATAGATGAATACAGAAAGAGACTCTTTGGTAACCTATAGGAGGAGAAAGAGTAGATACACAGGGGAATTTGAGGATATCCAACTAGAAGATACCAATTCAGACATGGAACAAACAGGTATACACTCGGATAGGGGAAAAGGAACGAGAGAAGAGGAGGATAGGATGGAGTTTCGCAACTTAGTCTCTGCATTGCAAGACTTAGCCAAAGGGCAAAAAGATGTGCTCAATGCAATCAACAGATTATCGGCGAAACCAGAAATGGGTATCAACAGTACACCTCCCTCACCAGTAGATCGGGGATCTACAAGCAGCAGTGGAAAGGTTGCGCACACTAATATGCAGAATACTCCGCACATATATAGCAGACCTTCCAACAGGCCTACCATGCCTCACTTCTTGGCAGATACAGTAGGTGGTTCGGTCATGCAGGTAGAACCTAGCGAGCCTTTTGGGGCTTATTTGCAGGAATATAGAGACTTAGGGGATGAGTTCCATGCTGCCATGTCCTTTTCAGATTTCTACAACATGAAGAGTAGGAACAGGCCCAGGAATTTCAACAAGGATTTCAATCACAACTATGAGTTGCAGAAGACCTTGGGCAGGTTGACCATCCCGAACTTTGATGGGACTCGTGGAGGATCAGCGAGGATATGGGTTCAAAAGTTGGATACCTATTTCCAACTCAACCCCATGACAGAGACAGATGCCATTAAATTGGCTACACTCCACCTGGACGGAGAAGCTCACGAGTGGTGGTACCACGGACTAGTGACATTGGGTCACAACACCATACACTCCTACGGTGAGTTCACTCAAAAGCTCATAGAGAGGTTTGATAGGAAGGATCCAAAGATACATTTCAGAGAGTTGGCTCAACTCAAACAGACAGGTAGTGCAGAAGCCTTCATCTCATAATTTCAGAGGATAGTAGTCATGGTAACAGATGTGTCAAAGAACAGGTTGACTATGCTATTCACTAAGGCCCTAACAGAGCCACTACAGGGGCCTACAAACCCCTCACTCTGCAGGATGCCATTAGCAGAGCCAGAGATCTTCAGGATTCAGTCCCCAAAGACAGGTTCCCGCTGAAAACCAATTTTCCTATTAGGGACAAGGACAAGAAACCTTTCTAGCAGGATGTCCCCAAGAAAACATGGTTAGACGAAGACACTAAGAAAGGATTGAGAAGGAAGAAACTATGCTTCACTTGTCAGGAACCATGGGTACCAGGACACAGGTGTGCAGGGAAGGCGAAGGCTCACTACATTGAGGTATATTCAGACAGTGATGAGGATGACTATGAGCAGGAAGCCACAGAAGAACTACGGGCAACTGAGGAAGAATCACACCAGGGTGATACACCAGAGGGAGTCATTGCTACATTATCTGGAGTGCCAAGATTCCATACACTCAGGGTCAAGGGAGTAGTACAGGGTCACAAGGTAGGAGTATTGATTGATGGGGGAGCAACCCACAATTTCATTGACTCCGCTTGGGTAGCCAAGAGAGGTATTCAGATCGAGAAGTTCGAAGGATTCACTGTAGCAGTAGCTAGGAACTCCAGCATGGAGTGCAACTACTGGATTCCAAAATTGAATGTCACCTTAGGTAACTATCAGATGACAGATTCCTTCTATGTAGTGGATGTATCGGATACTCATGTTGTATTGGATGTTCAGTGGCTTTATTCTATAGGGAAATACACTACGGACCAATGTTGAAAAACTCGGCCTCGGCAAAAAAGTGGCGAGGGTCTTGATTACAACTTCTCGGCAACATCGGCGAAAAAATCGGGAGAAATCGGCAAAAGTCGACAAACATTAAAAAATAGAAAATACATGCATTTTTTTAAGAATTTTAAACATATAAAGCAATAATAACATCAGAAAAACATATTGGAACATAAATATGAAGATAGCACTGATATATATCATCATCATGTAGTCATGCCAAATATAAAACGATACATCCAAGTTGATACTGAAAGTCTGAAACATCATAGTTGTCCAATCAAGGACTCAAGAGTCAAAAGTGTATAAAGTTTAAACAATACAAAATGACATAACATATATAA
>LPNX010446010.1:49595-63047 GCA_001517045.1 Pseudotsuga menziesii
CGCGGGTTTAAATTTTTTTTTAAAATCGCGCTTTTTACCAGCCGAAAAATCGGCCCTCAGTAAACCTCGCGCTTTTTTCGATTTTTTCCGATTTCTCGGCAATGTTTTCAACACTGCTACGGACTACAGGGCAATGGAAATGGAATTCCAGGGGCCAGACGGCAAACGGGTAGTTTTGAGGGGCATGAACACTTATCCCCCAATACCGGTCTCGTCACAGAGGATGGAGGCAGTACTCCGACAAGATGATATAGAATGGGCTGCAGAATGTTTTATCACCTTTAGGAAATCCCCAGAGACCAGCACACAACACCCAAGTGACATTCAAACCTTGCTACATAAACATGAAAAGGTTTTTCGGGACCTTCCATCAGGTAGACCGCCAAACCAAGGCTTTGAACACATCATCGAGCTAGAGGAGGGGACACAAGCAGTCATCACCACTCCTTACAAGCATCCCAAAAGATACAATGATGAGATTGAGAAAACAATCAAAGAATTACTGGAGCTTGGATATATTCGGCCCAGTTCTAGCCCCTTCACATCCTCAGTAGTATTGGTCAAAAAGAAGGATGGTACACTGCGAATGTGCATCGATTATCGAGCACTCAACAAAAAGACTATTAAGAACAGGTATCCCATCCCCAGAATTGACGAACTCATGGATGAGCTTCGGGGAGCTAAATACTTCTTCATGATTGATCTTCACTCGGGATACCATCAAATCAGGGTAAGGGACCAAGACATCTCCAAAACAGCTTTTCGCTGTCACTATGGTCACTATGAGTTTTTGGTCATGCCCTTTGGACTTACCAATGCTCCAGCCACTTTTCAATCATGCATGAACCACACCTTCAGAGCACAACTACGTAAGTTTTTGCTAGTATTCTTTGATGACATCTTGATTTACAACAAAACATGGGAAGAGCATCTGAAACACCTGGACTAAGTACTGAGTATTTTAGAAGAACATTTGTTTTATGCGAAAATGTCCAAGTGTGAGTTTGGCATGAAGGAAATGTTGTACTTAGGACACATAATCAATGCAGAAGGAGTACAGATTGATATGGAGAAAATCCGAGCTATCAGAGATTGGCCCGCACCAAAAACAGTCACAGAATTGAGAGGTTTCTTGGGTCTGTGCACTTATTACCGTCGGTACGTTAAGGGATTCTCCCAATTTGTAGCACCCCTCGCAGATCTCACAAAGAAGGGAGCGTTCACTTGGACAAACTTAGCACAAAAAACTTTCGAGGAGATGAAGGTTATTATGACTTCCTGTCCAGTTTTAGCATTACCAGTCTTCTCACAACCTTTGTAGTAGAATGTGATGCCTCAGGGGAAGGGTTAGGAGCAGTGTTGATGCAAAACCATCACCCTATTGCATTTGAGAGCCGTAAACTGAAGAACTATGAGCGCCATTACTCCATATATGCCAATGAGATGCTAGCCATCTTACATGCTCTCACAAAATTCAAACAATACCTGGTGGGCAGTAAGTTCAAAATTAAAACCGATCATAATAGCCTCAAGTATCTCCTAGAGCAGAAAGAACTGAATCAGGGACAACAGAAATGGGTCAGCAAAGTACAAGCCTAAGATTTCGAGATCGAGTATGTAAAAGGTAAGAATAATGTAGTAGTTGATGCATTATCGAGGCGTCCCGCCTCATTATCTCTCAATAGTATATCCATAGATTGGAGGGCACTTCTCTTAGTAGAATACTCCAAAAATAAATTCGCTTGCGAATTATTGGACGGACAAATTCAGGATGACAAGTACAGGATTGTTGATGACATCATCTATTACAAAAACAAGATATACCTCGTCCCAGAATCCACATTGAGGAAAAAAGATCATTCAGGCAGCACATGATTCTCCTTTATCAGGGCATCAAGGTTTCTTAAAGGCATCAAGGTTTCTTAAAGACCTACAGGCAGATCTGAGAGAGGTTCTCATGGAAGGGCCTCAAGGGGGAAATTATGCAACATGTACGAGAATGTAGCATCTGTCAGCAGAACAAGCTTGAGAACACCCATCCAGCAGGGTTACTCCAGCCACTACCGATTCTAGAACAGAAGTGGGAAAGCATCTCCATGGACTTTATTACAGGATTGCCCAAAGTCCAAGGGCGAGATTGTTTATATGTAGTAGTTGACAGACTGACCAAGTTTGCACATTTCTTTTCGATATCATCAAACTACTCGGCAGCTCAAGTAGCTGAGTTATTCTTCAGGGAGGTCTTCAGGTTACACGGGTTACCTAAGACCGTTGTCAGTGATCGAGATAGCAGATTCACAGATGCCTTCTGGCAAGAACTATTCAGATTAGTGGGGACCGAACTGGCTACCAGTACAAGTTATCATCCCCAGAGCGATGGACAAACAGAAATAGTCAACAAGTGGATCGAAGGATATTTAAGGAACTATGTAGCAGGGCAACAACGAACCTGGATCAAATGGCTACACCTAGGGGAGTATTGCTACAATACTACCTATCACATGTCTATTAGGATGACTCCTTTTAAGGCATTATATGGTTACGAGGCCTTGGACTATGCAGATTTGGCATTTGGAGATAGTAGGGCTCCTGAGGCTAAGGATTGGATACAGGACAGTCAAGACATTCTGAAAATATTGAAGGAAAATTTACAAACAGCCCAGAATCAACAGAAGTTGTATGCCGACAAACACTGGATTGAGCAAAACTTTGCGGTAGGGGATTTGGTATACTTAAGGCTCCAACCTTACAGACAGTCTTCGCTTAAGAAGAAAGGAGCAGAGAAGTTAAAACCTCGCTTCTATGGACCCTACAGAATAATCAGGAAGGTGGGAGATGTGGCATATGAACTAGAACTTCCACAGGAAAGTAAAATTCACAGTGTGTTCCATGTGTCTAACCTGAAGAAGACCCTTGAGCAACACATTGCTCCATCTACAGAATTACCTCCTTTAGATGATGAAGGATTGCTAATACTGATTCCCGAACAGATCATACAGACTAGACAAAGGAAGCTCAGGAACAGGGTAATCAAAGAGTACTTGGTTCAATGGAAAGAACTACCGCTAAAGGATGCCACCTGGGAAGGTGAACAGGTATTGCAACATCCCAGTTTGAAGTTGCTTGAGGACAAGCAATCTCAAGCGGGGAGGACTGTAATGTCCTCTTTCGATTAGGCCTTGAGGCCCAAAACCGCTAACCTATGTGATTCCTGTGGGTTCGAGCGGTTACTGACAGTTAGGCAATCATCTAAGGACTGATGCCATCCATAGAAAATCTAGGGCATCATCTTAAGGTCAAGAAGGGCCACCAAGGCCAAAGGCCACCTTCGTGCATGCCATCCAAGCATTATTTAATGATGCATGCACTCATTTAAGTCTCCATACGCATGCATGCAAGTCAACTGCAAATTAGAAGATAAAGTGACCTAATTAGGTCAAGGATTAGGGTTTTCGCAGTTGAAAGTTATAAAAGGAGGATAAAGGGAAATGAGACTTCACTTTTGATGATTATTATCTTGGGAGCTCTTGAATAGCAGCATAGAGTGCAGCACAGCAGTTGGGGTTGGAGACAGCGTCTTCAGCTAGCAGGGTTTCGGCAGTGAAACATCTGCCCTAGTCTCATTCAGGGTAAGCCATACAGGTTCACCATTTGCTTTTACATTCATTCATAGTTATCCAGTATACGATATAGATTGTTGCAGGGATACGTGTGCAGCCGTAAGGGGGGTTTACAGCCAGAAAGCTGTAATCAGTCGCTGGGTCTTCAGATCTCAATTTTACTTCGAAACCCAGGCACTATTCTCATCATCGGCATCTTACTCCGGTACACGGTGATTATCAGATCCGACCATGCTCATCCAGAGCAGTTATCAGCTATTTCGGGATCAGGGGGGCGTGAGCAGCTGTCTCTCTGGAACAATTCGCTAGCCTGCCTAGAGACCTCAGAAACTCTGCATGTACCAGGCATTCTCTCCGGCACGGGAAGGTTATCAGTCCTGCAAATCCGCAGCTTCATCGGACACCTCCTTCACTGAAAACGTCACCCTTATCTGATCTGGGGTTTCTGTTGCTGGGGTTTCACCGGAAGCAGAAGATATCAGTCCATCTTCGATTCAACTCTTGATGCTTGCATACCCTCTCAGGAGCAGTCCAACCAGCTTATCAGTGGTCAGTGTTCATTCTATCTCACAAACCCTAACCCTAATTTTTGCTATAAAATAGGGATTTTTGCATGGCAATTTGCATGCCCGGTTGTATCAGTATATTTGCATAGAAATAGAAAATATCGGGATTCGGGATATTACAGCTAATAATCATTGATAGGCCTGCTGAGAAAGAGGAAGCTAACATGCAGAGAAAAGACTGGGTTTTGTGGTCCCAGCGAATCCTTTTGTGGTTTCTCCGCTACTTCTGGCTGCAAAACGTGGATCTGCTAATAACCCTTTGGAATGTGTTGAATCTCCAAATACTAAAGTATATGATGGATGCAATGGATAAACCTGGATGATCTATCCCAATAAGAGATTAGGGCATATATCTCACTGTCGAACCCTTGCTAGCTGAAGACACTATCTCCAACCCCAACTGTCGCCGTTGCACGCTGTGCTGCTGCTCGAAACTCCAAAATCAATCAACAATAATAATAGATATCTTCTTTGGTCTCATAACCCTCTTAAATAGAGTCTCATGTACTTTTAGGGTTTGCATGTCATTTTTAGGGTTTCCGCTTCACTTTTGCATGCATGCAAATCTATTTTGATGCTGACTTTTAATTCTAAAGAAACAAGGTTTATTTTATCCGACTGATGACTTGACACTAAATGAATGTCCTGTTCTGCTCTAAGTATCAAATTCCCTCAGTCAATTCCCTCTCATGCAGTACCCACTCGAGCCTATGGGAATTAAGTAGGTTAGCGGGTGTTTTTGGGTGCTTAATTAGAGGGGGACATTTACAAGGGGTTTTTCGACAGAGAAGTTTGAGGGATTTACTGTAGCAGTAGCAGGAAACACCAGCATGGAGTGCAACTATTGGATTCCTAAACTGAATGTCACATTAGGAAACTACCATATGACAGATTCATTTTATGTAATGAATGTGGCCGATACAAATGTAGTATTAGGCGTCCAATGGATTTACAGGGCAATTGAAAAGGAATTCCAGGGACCGGATGGGAAACGGGTGGTTTTGAGGGGCATGAACACTTATCCCCCGAAACTAGTCTCTTCACAGAGAATGGAGGCTGTGCTCTGGCAGGGTGACATAGAATGGTCAGCAGAGTGCTTGGTCACTTTTAGGAAACCTCCAGAGAACAACACCCAACACCCAATGGATATTCAGGCATTATTGCAGAAGCACGAGAAGGTATTCTGGGATCTTCTAGCAGGTAGACCACCAGACAGGGGATTTGAGCGTATCATTGAGCTGGAGGAGGGAACTCAAGCAGTCATCACCACTCCATACAGGCACCCCAAAAGATACAAGGATGAAATCGAGAAGACGATCAAGGAATTACTAGAACTAGGATATATTCGGCCGAGTTCTAGTCCCTTTGCATCGTCAGTGGTCTTAGTTAAAAAGAAGGATGGCACATTGCGAATGTGTATTGATTACAGAGCCCTCAACAAGAAGACCATCAAAAACAGGTATCCCATCCCCAAGATTGATGAGCTAATGGACGAGCTACGAGGTGCCAAATACTTTTCAAAAATCAATCTCCGATTAGGGTACCGTCAGATCTGAGTAAGGGATCAAGACATTCCCAAGACAGTTTTTTTGTTGCCACTATGGACACTATGAGTTCTTGGTCATGCCTTTTGGACTCACCAATGCTCTAGCCACCTTCCAGTCGTGCAGGATACACACTTTCACAGCTCAGTTGCATAAGTATTTGCTAGTATTCTTTGATGATATTCTAATTTACAACAAAACTTAGGAGGAACACCTGAAACACTTAGATGAGGTATTGAAAATTCTGGAAGAGCACTCGCTTTACACGAAGATGTCCAAGTGTGAATTCGGCATGAAAGAGATGTTGTATCTAGGACACATAATCAGTGCAGAAGGGGTACAAGTTCATATGGAGAAAATTAGAGCTATCCAAGATTGGCCAACGCCGAAAACAATTACTGAAGTGAAGGGCTTCTTAGGCCTTTGCACCTACTACAGGAGGTACGTTAAGGGATTCTCTCAATTTTCCACACCACTCACCGACCTCACCAAGAAAGGGGCATTCACATGGACAGAATTGGCATAGTGTACCTTTGAGGAAATGAAAACCATCATGAGTTCTTGCCTAGTTTTGGCCCTACCAAATTTTTCACAACCATTCATAGTGGAATGTGATGCTTCAAGAGAAGGGATAGGAGCCGTTCTAATGCAAACCATCACTCGATTGCATTTGAAAGCCGAAAACTGAAGGACTATAAGCGCCACTACTCCATATATGACAAAGAGATGTTATCCATCTTACATGCCCTCACTAAATTCAAGCAGTACTTGGTGGGAAGCAAATTCAAAATCAAGACAGATCATAACAGCCTTAAGTACTTCTTGGAGCAGAAGGAGTTAAAAGAGCGCCAACAGAAATGGGTTAGCAAGGTGCAGTCTTATGATTTCGAAATAGAGTATGTGAAAGGTAAGAACAATGTGGTAGCAGATGCCTTATCCAGACAACCAGCTTCCTTATCTCTCATGAGTATATCCACAGATTGGAGGTCTCTTCTCTTAGTAGAGTACTCCGAAAACAAATTTGCTTGCGAGTTATTGGATGGACAGATCCAGGATGAGAGGTACAAAATTATTGATGACATCATCTATTACAAGGGCAAGATATACCTCGTCCCAGAATCAACTTTAAAAAGGAAGATCATACAGGCATCACATGACTCGCCGTTATCAGGGCATCAGAGTTTCTTGAAGACCTACAGGAAGATCCGAGAGAGGTTTTCATGGAAGGGCCTCAAAGGAGAAGTCATGCAGCACGTTCAGGATGGCAGCATCTACCAGCAGAACAAGATCAAACACACTCATCCGGCAGGGTAACTTCAGCCATTACCGATACCGGAGCAGAAGTGGGAAAGTATCTTAATGGACTTCATTAGAGGGTTACCCAAGGTACAAGGACGAGACTGCTTATATGTAGTGGTAGATCGGTTGACCAAATTCGCTCACTTTGCTATCTGTATTGACTATTTAGCAACACAGGTAGTCGAGTTGTTTTTCAAAGAGGTTTTTAGACTACATGGGCTACCCAAAAGCATTGTTAGTGATCGTGATAGTAAATTCACCAGTGATTTCTAGCAGGAGCTATTCAGGTTGGTAGGGACCAAACTCGCTATAAGTACAAGTTATCATCCGCAAAATGACGGGCAGATAGAGATTGTCAACAAATGGGTTGAAGGGTATCTGCGCAATTATGTATCTGGCCAACATAGGACATGGGTTAAATGGCTACACTTAGGGGAATATTGTTACAATACTACCTACCATATGTCCATCAAGGTGACACCTTTTAAAGCACTGTATGGCTATGAGGCACTGAGCTTCACAGATTTAGCTTTTGGAGACAGCAGAGCACCCAAGGCAAAAGATTGAGTACAGGACAGTCAAGATATTCTTAAGATCATGAGGGAGAACTTACAGACAACACAGAATCAACAGAAGCTATACGCAGACAGACACAGGATTGAGAGGAGCTTTGAGGTGAGAGATCTGGTATATTTAAGGCTACCACCCTATAGGTAATCTTCCCTCAAGAAAAAAGGAGCGGAGAAGCTAAAACCTCGCTTCTATGGTCCTTACAAGGTAGTTCGGAAGGTTGGAGAGGTAGCTTATGAACTAGAACTCCCGAAGGAGAGCAAGATTCACAATGTGTTTCGTGTGTCCAATCTCAAGAAAACATTAGGACAACACATTGCTCCATCCACTGAGTTGCCTCCCTTAGATGATGAAGGGTTTCTGGTACTGATTCCAAAGAGAATCCTACAGGTGCGAGAAAGGAAGCTTCGAAACAGGGTAATTCGAGAGTATTTCGTAAAATGGAAAGAGTTGCCTATGGAGGATGCCACATGGGAGGGAGAGAGGGTATTGCAGCATCCTAGTTTGCAGTTGCTTGAGGACAAGCAATATCAAGCAGGGAGGACTGTAATGCCCCCCTCTAATTAAGCACCCAAAACACCCGCTAACCTACTTAATTGCCATAGGTTCGAGCGAGTACTGCATTGGAGGGAATTGACTGAGGGAATTTGATACTTAGAGCAGATCAAGACATTCATTCATTGTTAAAGTCATCAGTCAGATAAAAGAATCCTTATTTCTTTAGGCTTAAAAGTCAACATCAAATTAGAATTGCATCCATGCAAAAGTAAAGCATAAACCCTAAAAGTGACATGCAAACCCTAAAAGCGCATGAGACTCTATTTAAGAGGGTGTTTGGACTAAAGAGACTATCTATTATTATTGTTGATTGATTTGGAGCTTTTGAGCAGCAGCACAGCGTGCAGCCGCGGCAATTGGGGTTGAAGACGGTGTCTTCAGCTAACAAGGGTTCAGTAGTGAAATATCTGCCCTAGTCTCTTTTAGGATAGACCATCCAAGTTTATCAACGGCATTCATCGTATACATCAGTATCCAGGGATCTAGCACACTCAAAAGGATTATTTGCAGATCCACGTTTTGCAGTTGGAAATAGCTGGGAAACCTCAGAAGGATTTGTTGGGACCATAAAACCCAGTTTTTCCTCCGCATATCAGCTTCCTCTTTCTCGACAGGCTTATCCCATGGCATAGAGTGACTATCAGTCATCAGTTTGCTCACTTGGAGCAACCATCAACAAAACAGAGAGGTTGGGGGGCGTGAGCAGCAGAACAACAAACCAATTTGCTAGGGCACTTAGAGGCAGCGAAACCTCTGCATGTGACAGTCCATCTCTCCGGCAGCAGAAGCCTGACAAGTCCACAAAGTTTCAGCAGCATCTGACCATCCCTTCCCCAAAAACGTCACCTTCTATCTGAGGAGGTCACACGTGTGCAGCTGGGCGTCAACAGGAGGAAGGTAGCACCATTACTTCACCTATTCGACACTTTATGCATGCAGCCTATCTCAGGAGTATTATCAGCCAAGTTATAAGTGGCAAGTATTATCAGCCTTTTTGCTCCTCTTTTTCCCTCTTTGTTTTACCTGTTTTTCCTTCTTTTTTTGCTCTCTTTTTCTTCACTCTTCGCTTCCCTCTTTCTCCTTTTATTTGCAGCCATACTTACCTTTGTTTGGCTGTCCTATTTGCGAAAATTTTGCAGCCAACTTTCTTCTTAGTTGGCTGCCCTCTTTCACACCCATTTTCAGCCCTTTTGGGCACTTTTTCAGCTTCTTTTTTTCCCTTTTTCAAGCCTCTTTTTCTCTATGATTTGCAGCCATATTTCTTCCTACTTGGCTGCCCTATTTTTTCATTTTATTGCAGCCATCTAACTCTTTTGTTGGCTTCCCTGTTTTTCCATCATCTCAGCTTTCCTTTTCATTCTTTTCTTTGCATGTACTTTTCCTAGTTTTGCTTCAAAAAACACTAAATTTTTGCACTAAACATGAGTTATTTTTGCACTTAGATTAGTTTTATTTTGTCTAACAAATAATGGGTGCATGAGTACTTGTTTGTTTTGTGCAGACATCGAAGAGGAAAAGCGAACCAAGAAGGACTTGAAGATTGCAGAAACTTCAAAAAACCAAGAAGAAAAACATCAAGCATAACTTGCACCCTTGTAAAAGCCATTAAGGCTTCTTTCCTTGGTTTTCTTTCTTTCTTTTCAAGGGTTAAAATCCCTCTTGTTGTAATTATTAATAAAAAGGACTAGTGGGGTTAAGCCTCCCACACTTTTTCTACTTCCCCTATTTGGGGGAAGTGTGTCTTGTCTTTTCCTTACGTAGATTAGAGTGCATGCTCGATCTAGTTTGTTTTCCACTAATTGCTAGTTTCAATCTTCACTTGCATGCTTTTTGTTTTATGTGCTCTTTCAATTATTCATAAAAGGATCCCAAATACTCTTGAACTTGTCATAAGACAAGTCAAGAGAACTCTCTATCGGAGAGCACTTGTATTGCATTCGCATCATAGATTAGATAAGACTCTTGAATCTCACCATAAGGTAGATCAAGAGCACTCTCTGTCGGAGAGTTGTGTTTGCTAATAAAATCCTCAACTCACAACCCCTAAAATTGAAATTTACCATTTTACAGTGTGTATGCTCTACCCATTCGGGATACCCGGAAGCACTGTAGCTATTTAATTCACAGATTTAATTCCAATTTCACACTTAATAAAATTTACCACCCTGCATTGAGCGCAATATTCTAAGTGGGGAAATCTTTACTGTGGGTGCTGGGTAGCTTTCCTTGTTTGCAGTGGTTGGAAAGTTATCGAACGCCTCGATGTAAAGCAAAAGGTCCAACATGTCTTCGAATGAGGCCACTTAGAATATTTTCGGTAATTCTCCTCGCCTAATTAATAAGATCATTCATAAAATACACAATAATATCCACCAAGTACATTTGCAAAACCATCTTACAAACATCAAAGACTTATTTTTTCAGCATCCCCAGCACTTTGACTCCATTTAAGGCACCGGTCTGTTTATTCTTGCATCATCTTGTTTGGACCATCATGCGTGGATGCCTTAATATCTGTCTTATTATTTATATCGTGTTTTGCAAATAGCAATGTGGATGCTTAAACTGTTTATTGTGTATATCAAAAATCCTAAACAACACTAATTCTCATCTTCCACCCAAAAACATTTTAAAGAGCCTTAGACAACTCTCTTTTAGGGACTACCCCCCTTGGCTTCGTTAGGAATTAGCCTAAATGGAGGAGTTGGGATCAGGTGACAGCACCTGGCTCTTTGCTTGCCCCCAAGGCCACACCTTTCCCACTTAGGAAACAGCAGTGCAAAAGATTTCTGTTGACGGTGTGCATTCGGCGGACAACAGAAGGCTTTAAGGCTGGGGTAGGAGGGAAGACCAGGCGAGAAGGCATGTCGGAATTGGGGATGGAGTGCTTTACACTCCGAGTTGTACCAACGGTTCAAGGGGTAGGATCCAGGTTTTGGGGGAGAGGAGATGGACCAGGTAGCGTAGGGGTAGGACTTGAGGAGGGCCTTCCAAACGATGGATGAAAAGACAATCGTATTTGGTGGAATCAGATTCGAGGGATGAGAACTAGGTTACAGAAGGGATCAATTGGAAGAGGTATGATAAAAAGGTATTAGGGTCCCCTTCATTGAAAATGATAGTGATCCGAGGTGGGCCTGAGGGGGATGGGGTCAAGGGAGGGGGGAGATCAACTCGAAGGGAGAAAGAGAGAAGGCATGATCAGCTAAGGGAATGGGGATTACCAAGAGATGGTGAATGTGGGGAAGTAGATTCTAGTTGGGCATGACATAATCCACTACGCTAGCCCCCTTGTCATGAGGGAGACATGTGAAGGGGCCAAAATCTGGGAAACAAGGGAGGCCATTAAGGATCAAAAGCTCATGAGATTCACCAAGTCTCAGGACGTGTCTTTCGTAAGTTGTAGTAGACCCTAAGATACCATCTGAAATGTCGCGTAGCCCCATTGAATCTAAATCAATCTCCTAGGTACAAAACACATCATCAACATGGTCATGAAGGGGGTCTAGATATTTTTGGTGCAGACATTGAAGTCCCCCAAGAGGATGACCTCACCAGCTAGTGAATATTGGATGATGTTGGCATACAAATCAAAGTAGGGGTTCCCTGTTGGGTCAATGTGAATAGCGAATTGAGATGAAGCTGGAGGAAAGTAGCACAATGTTATATAGATGTCTTTGGGTAGCGAAGAAAGCCCGTGATTCTGAATCCACATGAGTCGGGCAAACCCTTCCTAAAAAACCACAAAAACCCTCCCCTAAAGCAAGTCTTTGGTTAAACAAGTGACCCCACTTGAACCTTTGACACCTCTTGAAGCTCTAGTCTCCTACCTGCAAATCAAAAGCTAATGATATCCTATTATGTCGAGGAGAGGACAGGTCAGACTAGGATGGGTCTCAGAAATAAATAGGATGTTTAATGAGCCAAGAGCATCATAAGTCATACATGGCGATGACAAAATATTTGCACATGCGTATGGTGATCTAGCCCTTTTTTTTGTATTATATGATGAAACATGGCTCTTGTGGGGGCGTTCCCTAGTGATTTTTTATGGACTAGTAGTGATATGACATATTTTTAGTGGATGGTAATGTATTGGAGTAGAATGCCCCTCATGTATGTCCTTTTGTATGATGACTAAGCCTTCTCAGTGGCTAACTTTTGGCATGAGTTAACATGGTTTGGGCCTAGTGGATGAGCACCCTATCACTTTGGATTTTATTACACATGTGGATTACATCTTGGCATCACACTCTTAGAGAGTGCTTTGCATATGCATCACTTTTCACATAGTTTAGGCCCTCACATGTGTTTTGTTTGACATGTTCTAGCTTGGTTTGGGCTTCATGGTGTGAACACCCTTGCTAGATTGGAGGCTTTTAACACATGGAGTACTTCTAGATGATGTGGACTATTGTAATTAGTAGAGCACTTCACCTTGTTGCCACATATGTTGAGGCACTTTACATCATATGATTTGTTGACTCCTTCCTTGCACACTTTTGGAAGGTTGTTACACATTGGAGAGCATGTTATGGGGAGACGTCCTAGCCTTGGGGACCACTTTGGGGCATGTTGCCGCTGGAGGCACACCTGGGAGTTAGCGCAGCAGAAATGTTCAAGCTGCTCAGTGTGTCCTTGGGGGAAAGTCTTGAGTCAGGTGCTGTCACCTGATCCTGACTTTTCTGTTTATGCAGAACTCTTAACGAATTCAAGGGGGTAGTCCCTATGAAAGAGTTTCTAAGGCTCTTATTGGTAATTAGTTGTGGATGGGATTAGTTTTTTAGAAGTTTTGATAACTCACTACTGAAACAAGTTACTTGCAAGTAAAATTAATATAACAGCAGCATGAAAATAAATATGGCAATTACAGCATAAATGACTTGAGAGAAAAATGTGAAATTGAAGATAGTGCCATTGCCAAATGCAGTCAAAATAACATAATGTTGCTGAAAGCTATAAATGTATTGCTAGTGGAGTCTTGGTTAATTTTAGTTTATTAAGATGATGAATAAATTAAGGGAAAGGGGATTCCCACTAAGTTGCACTGAAACGGATACGGATACGGGGAGGGAAACGGATAGCACAAATTTTGAAAAATGTGGGATACGATACGGCAAGGAAACGGCAACAGACTTATATATCTACATATCAAAAAGGCCATGAGACATACATACTTTAGACTACCATTCATGAATTAGATTTAAAGGTAGTTGTTTCATTTATAACAATTAAAATCAGCAAACTCAAATATTGTCTTAAACAATATTCTTCTATCTCAAGTGCCATAGATAA
>LPNX010446010.1:63234-131767 GCA_001517045.1 Pseudotsuga menziesii
CCGACTGGTTCCAAAAGTGACTAACTGACTGGCTCTTAAAAGGGCCTAAATTCATACATTTGTCTATGATTTGCAACCGACTTGGATATTCGAATTTGACATAATCAACCATGTTTTAAGGGGATTAATTAGTTGGTAATTGGTAATTAGTTGTGGATGGGATTAGTTTTTTAGAAGTTTTGATAACTCACTACTAAAACAAGTTACTTGCATGTAAAATTAATATAACAGCAGCATGAAAATAAATATGGCAATTACAGCATAAATGACTTGAGAGAAAAATGTGAAATTGAAGATAGTGCCATTGCCAAATGGAGTCAAAATAACATAATGTTGTTGAAAGCTATAAATGTATTGCTAGTGGAGTCTTGGTTAATTTTGGTTTATTAAGATGATGAATAAATTAAGGGAAAGTGGATTCTCATTCTCGATATACCAAAAGGTATTGGGAATATGTCCGGATTATGACAGTGGTGGTTCCACACTTGGAAATGTGGGTTGAATCGAAGTCTCTGGGAGGTGTCCAACACTACACTAACGAGGGTGAATCCTAACGATATTCCGACGTCACTATCCAGTGGTTCCTACTTCCTTTGAAGAATTTGCCCACACAATATCAAAGCTTGATACGTCGGATTTTCGTAATGTATTGGGGGAGTTAATTTTATTAAGATGAAGTTGCTTAATTAAGTGTGAGAAATTTAACTAGTGCGCACTCCTGCTTTTGGCTTTCCCAAAGCTCAGGACGAACCTGTGATGGGAAAGAGCATATACCACAGTGGCAAATGTTTTGTTCCAATTGAAAATTCTAAAACCTAAAAAAAATAAAAATGGTGACACTAATTACTGCAACCAAGAATCTCTTTTAGGCCTGCAGGCCATACTCGGGAGAGCAAGGCTAGGTTAGTATCCAATTTTGAAACCAAGTAGAAAAGGAAATTGTAAAATACAAATTGATTGATTGTTTTTATTTGTAACAAAATAAGTCTAATCTAAGTACTGTGCATATAAAAAGCAAATAAACACCAAAGGGAAGATACAGGGTTCCCCCAAATGGGGGAAGGGGGGTGTGGGAGCCGTAATCCCACCTGTTCCTTTTATTAACTTTATTACAATCTGATTTTTATGAATGAGGCTTCCTTTTGATCTTGGAAAATGATAAAAAAAGGCTTACAAAGCTTGTTTGAAGAAGAGGGAAGAGGGATGGACTTTGAGTGCTCCAGATGTCCAAAAACTCGAAATTTCAACAGCATTTCCCTCTCCTTTTCCTTCAACCTGCTAAAAACCAGCAAGCTAAATTTGAAGGAAAGTTAGTAGATTAGCTAGAAATCGCATATAAAAATACAACCTAGTACTTGCAAACGATAGGGAAAAATAACTACTTCAAGTACTAAGACTAGATCTAAGCTTGTGATGAAGAAAAATTCAAAAGAAATCTTAGATCTAAATAACAAGAGATAGAAAATAATCTTTGAATCTTAGATCTAAATAACAAGAGATAGAAAATAATCTTTGAATCTTAGATCTACTTGTTATGAAGAAAAGTAACCAAAAAGATTAAGCTTTTGAAATTTTAAGAAGGAAGAAGGAGGAACTCAAGCTCAAGCTTGAACAAGTTCGAGAGATGGAGTGCTTGCAGTACAAGAAAGCATTAGGTTCATAAAAATATGGTGGAAAAAGATAAGATGCAGCTGAGCTCTGATCTCTACTCTGCGCTTGGTGATATGCAAAGCTAGAAAACTCTTCAAACAAGTGATTAAATCTAGTATGGTAGATTAAATAAAATTAAAAGTGCACAAGTATAACTGACTACAAAATGCAACTCTCGAATCTTAGATAACTACACATAAATAAACAAATTGAACCTTTAAATGTCTATTCTATGGATTAGCATATAATCTTCTTAGCTAGATAATTAATACTTGCATAAAAGGAAAAAGAACTAAGCATATATCACCTCGGTTTATTAATTTAACATTCACAACAATGAGAGTTCTTGCACCATCAGTCTGACCTCCAAAGTCTCAACTTTATTCATAAAAAGATTAGCAAATACAAGTTACATGTGCAGAGGTTCCTTGCTTCCTTTCCAATGGCGGAAGAAGGCCTCGCTTATATAAATAAACAAGCCCAGAGGAGCGCAACTAACTTGAGATGACAAAGCGTGAGCTTTGAGTTCACGAGTAAATTGAGGGATTCGCTTGAGTTTAAAGTGGATTGGATCTCAAGAGGTAGACGCTACCTCTCAAGATAACCCCCACCAATCCATCCATCATTTGCCACATGCATAAGTCGCAAGCTACAAAGGGAGGGGCGCATCCCTTGACTAAGAGTGACCCACCACCTCTCTACTCAACTCCAAATCACACATTTATTGCTTGAGTTGAGGTTGCCTTCATTATGAGAAGAGACCACCACCTATTCCAATCAATTCCGACAAGAATCCACTCATCCTTTCAATCATGCGCCATATTTCTCACACGTGAAGGATGACGCAATACCTTCATGAGATGTACTCGCTATATTCCAAATATTTACAAAAACTCATGATTTATGTCTTAGTCTAAGTCGCCTTCAACTAAAGACAAGAATGACACCTTTTCCATGTCATTTGAATAAGATCACAATGGCTTATGACTTTTGGCTTTGGTGTCATTTTGAGTCATTTTAGCATTTATTTGTCATTTTGTCGGCCTTTTAGAGAAAAAATGCTCTACGAGATAATTTAATCATCCGAAACCTAGGAAAAGTGGGTCTAAGGGGTAAGAGGACGCTTTGAGTGTGAAAACGAGCATCCCTACGTCAAAATCGACCTCCAGAGTCTAGACCACACTTTTATCACAATTTGAATTTTCCTATTTAAACCATTAAAAAACGGCCTATGTTTGCAAGAAAATTTATTGTGTTCGCAAATTTAAAAAAAACTAAGGGGGGTCTAGTACATGTTCTTAATGGCTCAAAACAATGTCTAGAATGCTTATATACATTGACACGTGAACTTTAATAACCTCTTAAGGCCTAACCACCAAGACGACCATTCCAGCTTTGGAGGGGCGGTGAAAAAACTCGAAGATTATACATCGCTTATTCAGCATTGCATAATTGATAAGGGAAGAAACACCTTGGAATAATCAGATTGATGTCTAAATCCTAGGAAGCCAAGTTCTTTACAAAAAGTTCGCCATGCTAGCACATTTTATTACAATATCCACGCGGGGTATGAACATGCACTTAAAAAAAGGGGGGCAAAAATGACCCTGATGAACCATGGAACATTTGGGCACCAATAATGAACAACTGGCTTGATCACAACTTTGGTGGCTCACTGGAAATCCACTAAGTGCAATTTTAGTGGATAACAGGACATTTATGAAGCACCACTTCATCTTTTATGGGGGTTATCTTGTGATGGATATTTGAATCTTTGCTTCATGGATCTAGCTGTTTGCACCTTGGAGACCAAGTCTTATGAGTTATTTGAGAAGGTCCTAGCTATTTTCACACTTGTTCATGCTATTTAATGGGACATCCACCTTCGAAGAGTCCACAAATAGGAAGTTTTACTTGGTCCATACACTTGACGAAGAGGATGTCCCATTAACTTAGGAAGTTTTACTTGGTCCATACACTAGATGCTTCATGGATCTAGCTGTTTGCACTTTGGAGACCAAGTCTTATGAGTTATTTGAGAAGTTCCTAGCTATTTTCACACGTGTTCATGCTATTTAATGGGACATCCACCTTGGAAGAGTCCACACATAGGAAGTTTTACTTGGTCCATACACTTGATGAAGAGGATGTCCACTCGTAGAGCTTCAAATTCACACCTTTCACACATGATGAGGAGGCATATCACCTATTGAGGCCGCATGTGCTTTTTTTAGGAGGTTTTACTTGGTCCATGCACCTTCTAACACATGATTGATGAGATTGTAATGTCCCCCCTCTAATTAAGCATACCAAATGTTACAACTAATTTTACCACACATGGTAGATCACACATTTATGGCCTTCCCTGTCCCTCTGCAGACTCTTTGGACCCCATGGACCATTTTTGTACCTTTGATGTTTCCAAGATCGTCCCCAAAAACACCTGTTATTTGCTATATGAGACTTTTAAACCCTTTCTCGCGTATACACGCGGATATAACCCTTAAACCCGTGTACATCGAGATGTGTGCAAAAGGCCAAATATTTTTGGAGTTTTCCTTGATGTGGATCCGAGTCACTTGTCTCATGGCCTTCCATATGCCTCGAGATCGCTCGGATTTGACCTTCCATTACCCCATTGAAGCACTATATAAGGAACCCTTTGGATACATTGAAGGGAGAGGAATTGAAGAGCAAGAAAACTATAGTCCATTGTTGTCGTAGCTTGCTTATACTTGAGTCTGCATCCCTTTGTCCCTTGGAGCACTTGGTGTTCTTCCCAAGCTTGCCTTTGCTTGTGAGCTTGCTATCGAGAGATGGAGGATTAAGGTGGTGGAGGCCCAAGTGGAGGACTCAGTTTCTCTGGTTCGCAGACATGCCGATAGAGATTGTCATTCATGTAATCTCTGATTTATATTAATAGAAATATCTTTTCCTGTCCAATGATGTGCATTTAAATGAATATTGAATCCATGGATGCTTTTAATTGCTTATACATTATTGATTATATATGCTAGAGTAGGTCTAACACCATTATATAGCATGCTTGTCTTGTTTGTTGATTGTTGAGAGAGCAAATTGTTAACACAAGCAGGATTGGAAAAGCTCAACGAGGATCTACATCAACCATCCGGAATAAGGTATGTTTCGAGATCCTTTAGTGTTAGATGTTTTATTTCTCTTGCATATTGGGAAGGGATTGATTTTCGCGGTTACTCTGTCTATTGTGGTACGCCCCAAGCCATAGGAAGTTTTCTCGGTTACACCAAACACCCGCTAACCTGTTTAATTCCCTTAGGTTCGAGCGGGTACTGCATAAGAGGGAATTGACTAAATGGATTTGATACTTAGAGCACTACAGCACATTCCTTCAATGTCAAATCATCAATCGGATGGAAGAAGCCTTGTTTCTTTAGGCTTAAAAGTCAACATTAAAATAGAATTGCATGTATGCAAAAGTAAAGCGGAAACCCTAAAGGTGACATGCAAACCCTAAAAGTTTTTGAGATTCTATTTAAGAGGGTAATAACACCAAAGAAGGTTACTTATGATTATTATTGATTTTGGAGCTCTTGAGTAGCAGCACAGCATGCGGCCACAGCAGTTGGGGTTGAAGATGGCATCTTGAGCTAACGAGGTTTCGACAGTGAGATATCTTCCCTAGTCTCATCCAGGGTAAACCATCCAGGTTCACCATTCGCTCTTCAACTTATTCATCCAGTTGCAGTTACCCAGTATCCATCAGAGATTGTTTGCAGGGACACGTGTGCTGGGATTGTTTGTAGGGGGTTTTTTAGCTGGAAAACCCCAAATGATTAAATGTGTTTGTTTATTATGAATTCGACACATAAGACAAAGCAGTCCACGTTGTCATCAAGAGAATTAAAAGATAAACAATAATTCAAGACTTTATAAAGATGCATTCACAGATAGAATTTTAAATACATCAAAGTCAAGTGATCCAGATATAACAATTATGCATAGATTAAAAGATCAATGCCTTTATGGAGTCAACACTATGCAATGCCTTAAGAAATTAACAACAAGTCTTGAAATAAAGCTAGTGAATATTACGTTGTGCCAGTGCTCTTGGTATGTTTTAAGTATTTTAGGTGATCTTGCTTATGGTGTCAACGAAGGTTTGTCAAGAGCTGGGAGAACGTTCCAAGTTTAATCTATTGAAGACATGACGGCTCGCCCAGTATCCCAGGTTGGTATCGCGAAGATTGACCAGCTAGCTGAAAAGCTTAGACAACGGGGAGTTCCAGTGCCTCTACTAAGAAGAACTTAAGAAATTCTCTACAACGTCGGTGCGTTGGTTATGGGGTTTAAATTTTATTATGTTTCTCTTGCAAGATTAAAAATCCAATGTCATTTCTGGGTACTCCGATTTTGAAGTCGGCCAGAGCATTCTCCGGCAAGGAGACAACGAAGTTAATTAATTATGGGGAATGAGTTGCAAATTTTATTAAGTTGATTAATTAAAACTCTACGACAAAGAGCACTCTTGACCTTGTCTTATGACAAAGGTTCAAGAGACTTAGCTAATCTAAATGCATAATGCAAGGATATGCAAGTCTAACAATGCTCTCCGATAGAGAGTGCTCTTGACTTGGATTATGACAAGTTCAAGAGAATTAATTAATTAATTGATTAAACTTAAAAGAAAAATAAAGATCTAAACTACCCAAGAGTCTCTTTCAGGTTTTTTAGGCCCTAATCGGGAAAGCATGGGGGTAAGTAACAGATCAAAAGAAAGCAAAAAGCAACTCTCCGATAGAGAGCACTCTTGATCCACCTTATGGTGAGATTCAAGAGATTTTGGTAATTTTTAGGGTTTTGCAATATTATATCAAAAAGGTAAACAGAATTAAAACCAGCTAACTGAATAAATAAGGAAACTTTTTACTCTTTTCTATTTTATGCATGATGAACCTTTCAGAAATAATCTATCTAACTTTAATGAAAAAACAAAACTCTAACAATTGAAACTATTCTATCCTACTTTTAACAAATTGTGAAACAAAGCATGAAAATGAGGAGACGATACAAGCTTCCCCCAAATGGGGGAAGAGGGGTGTGGGAGCCGTAATCCCACTTGCTCTTTATCAATTTGCTTACAATGCTTTCCTTTGCTGCCTTTTTTGCTTCTTTTCTTATTCCTGGAAGGCCTTTGGAGCAATCTGCAGAAGGGGAAAGAAGAAGAGGAAAATTATGGTTTTTTAGGGCTTGATTCTTCATAATTTCGCCATCATTTCCACTGTACCTATCACAGAAGTAAAAAATCAGCAAGCATATATTGTTAAAAGATGGTAGGAAATACAATGTAAAAATAAAAAAATTTAAAAAAAATTTGGAAAAATTTTTGTACTCTGAAATTTTTTTGAACATTCACATGCAAAGCATAAATTTTTTCCTAGATCTAGCAAAAGCCCTAAAAACAGATCTGAATAATGAATATTGAAACTTGGATCTATTTCATGAACAAATGCAAAAAATTTAAAGAAGGGAAAAGTAGAGATAGAAGTTTGAAGATGGAGCTTTGGAGTAAGATCTCCTTATGTTTTTTCTTCTTGGACAAAGCCCAACTTTGTAGATCCTGAAAGACAACAGTGTTAGAAAAATTCTTATGATGATGGAGATGAGATTAATGCAACTAAGCTCGCACCCTTCTCCAAACGGCAAGATCTACTAAGACAATCAGACTCGAAACCCGGTGAGATCAAACAAAATAACTAGTATGCTATGAATTTTAAACCATGATAAATACTTCATATAACTGAATACTTGTATTCATCTAGGTTAAGATAAACTTTGCATAATAATCCAAATTGACAGCTGCAAATGGAAGATCTTATGTTCTAACAATAGACTTCTAAAGCTAGTTATTTGATTCACCATATGAGTAACAAATTTAAAACAAGGAAAGAAATCACCTCATAAGATAGACATCCACCAATGAAGAAACAATCCCATAGACCTCCAAAGTCGAAAATCTTTATTCAAATAAATAATGAATACATTTTTTTGCAGAGTTTCTATGCACAAAAGTCCATCCTAATAGAGCTCAAAGAGCCTCTATTTATACAAAGAGAGAAGGCTAAAACCCTAAAACCAAACTAAGAGTAACACCAGAGTAATTGAATGAGCTCGGCATGATCATTTGGAGTTGAACTGAGCTGCAACTGAGTTGTAACTGAATGCTGGAGTAATGAAGGGGGGTGAGATGGCTCATCCTCCCTCGTAATGATCACCCAACCAATAGATAACCCACACTTCAACCAAAAACGGATTTGACCAAAGAGGGCAAATTTCTGACTGATAGTTCAACTGCTACACTCCAATACTTGATCTGAAACTGACCGATATTGATTGGAATCATCATAAATGCTCCATGCCATGTCATTTAACCTTTTATTTTATTCAATTTGGTTTATTTTGGAGAGTTTTTTATTTTCTCCAAAATATTCATTTTTAATATTTTAATTAATAATTTCTCCAAAACTGACTTTTTTGAGAAAATATGAGTTATGTGGCCGAATGATGATCTGAAACTTGATACTAGCTGCTTGGATGATCATGAATGATTTTTGGCTTAAGGTTAGAGCCTTCAATCACTGCAAACGGACCCCGGATGGTTGACTTATTACAAATTGAATTTTTCCATTTAAATTATGGAAAATTTAATCAAAAACTTAGGAAAAATTAAAAAATTAAAAATTTGACGCGTCCGGTAAAACATTTTCGGAATTTTTTCTAAGGGTCCTAGTGACTTAGGACATGACCATAGTCTATTCTAACAATGTCTAGTAGGTTTATGATCGCCGTTTTGCTGCATGCCCTCGCTCAGCCTTCTCAGGCCGTGCCATGGCCTCTCTAGGGGGAGGGGAGCCCCCCTCCTCCCCATCCTCTGCTTTAGAAGCTTTCCGTAGACTGCTGGTGCCCACCGGGAAGAGTCCGGCGACCCATGAAGTCCCGAAATTCATCAAGAAATTAGATGCAGTACCTGAAATCACTCTGCCAGAGGAACCTTCGATCAAAATAGCTCTAGCTCTTGCTGAAAGAGGCTTGGTAGGCCAATTCATGGGTCTATGGCCCTCACCAAAAACCACGGACGATTGGATTCAGCGTAACTGGAGACCCCATTTGAAGCACAGTGTCACCCGCTATCCGGTGGGCAGAGGTTTCTTCGTCTTCGAATTCATATCCAAAGAGGACCGAGATCTTATCTTCCGGAGCGGCCCCTATTTCATGGGCTCTCAAGGTCTGTACCTTAACAGATGGTCGCCGGACTTCGATCCCTCCGTTGATGTCCCCAAAGAGGTTCCGGTCTGGGTTAGGCTCCCCAATCTGCCGATCCACTGTTGGAACATTCAAGCTCTGGAAAAAATAGGGAATGCCCTAGGACGCTTCATTGATAGAGCCGAGCCCAAAGGCCAGTACTCATGTGCCCGAATATGTGTTGAAGTGGATCTGGAAGCGGGGCTACCAGAGGCCATCAAGCTCTCGGTAGGGTCTTGGAACCATTTCCAGAAACTAGACTATGAACAGCTTCCATTCAAGTGCCGGCTCTGCCATGAACACGAACACTTCCAACGCAACTGCCCGAAAGCCCAGCCAGCAGATGAAGGGGAGGGATGGCAGAGGGTCAAAAAAGGCAAGGCTCCTGCTAAGATGAATGACAAGAGAGCCAGCACTATTCAGAAATCAGATCCTAAAGTCCCACCGAAAGATCCAGTCCAGCCATAACCTGAGAAGCCGAATCCAGTTAACTCGGTCCAAGGGGCTAGCACTTCTGTTCTGAACGTCCCTGAACCACCTCCGCTTATTTTCATTCCTGTATCCACCCCCCCTGAAACTGCAAGCCCCAAGGAGATACCCGTCACCCAAGCTGTGAACTCGTGGGAGCCGGGGGAAACCCCTTCCCACCCTGAATCTGCGCCCCCTAGGGATGAGATTCCCCCTATCCAAGAAGGAGCTCGAGAAGTGGATGAGGAACCATCAGCAGCTGAATCTGATCCAGGAGAATTCTCAGATGAAGGAACCACCGATAGCTCGCATGCAACCCCAGTCAAGAACCCAAGGGGCCGGAAATCCAAAAAAAAACAAAGGGAAGAAAAGTCTTATGCAGATGTATTGCAGGGCTCCCAAAAAACCCTGAAAAACATGATGAATACTAGATCGAAGATAGGCCAGGCCCCTAAAGGGACCGCCCCCTCTCAAAGTAAACAATGAGGTACATCTCCTAGAACTGCAGAGGACTAGGTAGTGCCCAGAAAACTGAAGCAATGAAAGACCTGGTTAGAATCAATAAGCCTGAGATCCTCATGGTCCAGGAAACAAAATTGGAAGGCGACCTAGCCCTTCAAGCTGGAAATGTGTTTTGGAAAAAAGGCCCTGGGAAAGCTGTGAGTTCCAGGGGAGCCTTGAGAGGCCTAGCAACGTTCTGGGACTCCTCCAAGTATGATTTGCTCTCTGATCACAGTACCGCGCACTGGATCTTCACCATCTTCATCCATAAAGATTCAGGCCACCATGTAAGTTTGTTCAATCTCTATGTCCCTATCTCAATTGCAGAAAAAAAAGAGTGCTGGGAGTCCATTGACTCGCTCCTAAGTGCTCACATGCCGAGAAATATCATCATCTCCGGAGACCTTAACGTCACCTTAGCAACCTCTGAGAAAAAAGGGGGTTCCATTGTGAGAGACCCTTCCCGGGAATGGGCTGAAGATATCATTCTGGGCTGGGACCTCGTTGATATGAAACCCTCCAAGGGCAAATTTACTTGGACCAATAAACGTCTAGGGCCTGGGCACATTGCAGCCCGTCTTGACAGGTTTCTGGTGCACTCCTCCTTCCTCTCGCTGGGGCTTCATGCGTCCTCCAAAATCCTCCCAAATTGTCTCTCCGATCATAAGCCTATCCTCCTTGATCTTAGCTCTGAAGAAAACCTGGGGCCCATTCCCTTTAGATTCAGCCCCCTTTGGATCCATCAAGAAGGCTTTCACCAGCTGGTCTCTAACTCCTGGAACCAAAAGATTACTGGAAATCCTTCCTTCATCTGGGAAGGAAAGCTCAAACGACTCAAGCATGAACTGAAATCCTGGGCAAAGCTCCTCCCCTCCCCGGTTTCTTGCCGTAAAGATGCCCAAGCTGCCTTGGAAAGCCACCAAACCTTCATGGAGTCCGCCCCTATCACTGAAAGTATCTCACGGACAGAATGCAATCTTCAGAAAGCTTACTTCAAAGCTTGCAGGGAAGAAGAAGAGTACTGGCGTCAAAAATCCAGAAGCCTTTGGTTAGTAAGCGGTGACAAAAACACCGCTTACTTCCACAAGCAAGCTGAATCAAGGAAAAATTTCAATACTGTAAAGAAATCAACCATCAAGGCAATCTGATAAAAGATTTTGAAGCCATCAAGCAAGCGGCCTTTTCCCACTTTCTTGACCTCTTCTCTGCGCCTCAGGCTGATCCCTTAGACCCCTCTGCTCTTCCCCTTTCTCTCATCCCCAATCTGGTTCAACCCCCTGATAATGTCCTCCTCGCTTCCCCTGTTACCATGAAAGAACTCAAATCTGCACTATCTTTTATGAAGCCGGATAGTGCTCCTGTGCCAGATGGCTTCACAGCCAGATTTTTTTCTACCTGCTGGGATACAATTAAATATGACCTGCTGAGGATGGTTAGGAACTCCCAAATTCATCACAAGCTAGGTGGGAGCACAAACTCCTCTTTCCTATCTCTGATCCCGAAGGAGAAAGGGGCTTCCAGCTTCGCCAGGTTCCGTCCTATCTCCCTCTGCAATACCGGCTACAAATTGGTTACTAAGATCATACCTAACAAGCTGAAAAAAATTCTGCCAAGGATCATTCCTGAGAATCAAGGAGGATTCATAAAAGGCAGGAAAATCCTTGATAATGTTATCCTTGTCCAAGAGGCCATTCACTCCAGCGTGAATCGGAAAGAGAAAGGCATGGTAGTAAAGCTAGACCTTGCCAATGCATTTGACAGGGTAAGATATGACTATCTCTTCATGGTGATGGAGAAATTTGGGTTTTCCTTAGATTTCATTGATTGGATTAAAGGCTGCATCTGTGCCCCCTGGATAGCCCCTCTAGTCAATGGGAGATCAACAAAATTCTTCCAGGCTTCAAGAGGGCTGCGACAGGGTTGCCCCCTATCTCCGCTCCTCTATGCCATTCAGGCCTCTGTTCTCAGTTTCCAGCTCAACAACTGCCAACAAATCCAGTCCCTTCCTGGTCTTCGTATGGCTCATAATGTCAAAGACATTAATCACGCCCAGTTTGCAGATGATACGCTGCTTATGGGTGGTGTGGGTATCCATTCTGCAAGGAGTTTCAAGAACAAACTTGAAATCTACATCCAGATCTCAGGAAGCAAAATCAACCTGCAAAAAAGCAAAATCTATTGCTGGAACTGCACTGCTGCAGAGATGGGAAGAGCCTCTAGACTGCTGGAAATGGAAGGCTCGCATAGCTGGGACTCGTTCACTTATCTTGGGGTCCCGATCTTCAAATCTGCCATCAAACCAGCGCATTGGAACCCCATCATTGACAAGATAAAAGGAAAGATCCAGAATTGGGGAGTTGGCTGGCTGACTCTAGCAGGAAAATTGGTGCTGATGAAATCGGTTCTTTCCAGCATCCCAATCTATCAATCTCCATCCTTCTGGCTCCCGCCTCTGTCATCAATAAAATTGAAAGCATTCTCAAAAAAATTCTGTGGGAAGGAGGAAAAGGAAATCTGAAAAAACAACATCTGGTCAGCTGGGAAAAAATTAAAAAACCTTACAGTGAAGGAGGCCTCCAAATCAGAAGTATTCAAGCTCAGAACTTAGCGATGGGAACAAAGCTCCTTTGGCAGATAATATCCGGGAGATCAAGCTGGAGCAAAAAGGTCCTGTGGAAAAAATACTTCCCCGGACAGCGACTCAGGTGCTTAGATAACAACCCTCCCCACAACAAAGGGTCCCCAATTTATAAGCTCTGTCTCAAAGTCTTGGATCAATTCAGATCTATGTTGTACTGGATTCCTAGCAATGGAAAAAAATTCAATGTCTGGACCGATTCAATCCTGGGAGACAAGCCCCTGGGGCAAAATATTGAAGTGCGGAACATAAAACATTGGCTCAATGATCAGCATGTGTCCACCCTGTGGGATCTTTCAGTCTGGGACTCCGATAACTGCTGGATTGATTGGAAGATAAGTGGCCATCCTCCCTAGCTTGAAGAAGAAGCAAAGACTCTTGCCCAGTTGCTGCTAGGCAAATCCCCCCTTAATCAATCAGCGTGTGACAAAAGAGGATGGGGGACAAAATCTGGAGTTTACACCCCCGCTGAAGGCTACCGATCTGTCCTAGCTATCCCTCATGTAGCTCCAAATCCTATCAAATGGAAGTTTGTTTGGTCTACTCAGTCCATCCCGAAAGTGGACCTCTTCTGCTGGACTGTAGTGCACAAAAGTATTCTCACTGCTGAAAACCTCAGGAAGAGAGGTCTGGAAGGGCCCTCAATCTGCCCACTGTGTAAAAATAATGAAGAAAACCTTGATCATCTCCTGTTCTCCTGCCCTTTTTCAAGAGAAGTGTGGAGAAAGGCCCTCGCCCTGGATCACACTAATTTCTCTGTTCCTGACTTAACTTCAGAAATCTTCACCAATTGGGCTGAGTCCTCTCCCTTCCTCCTCTCCAATAAGGCCTTCCTCAAAGCAGGCTGGATGTTAATCCCGAAATTTATAATATGGAAACTGTGGCTCGAAAGGAACAATCGGATCTTCAGAAACATGGAGAACCCCCCTTCAAAGGTCGCCCTAAAAGCCAGGATTTTCCTTGGAGAGGCTCTGGATCACAAGCTGGGACTCAGCAACACTCAACCTCTGGATGATCTGGAATCTTCCTGGCTTTCCACCTTCACTTCTAGTGCCCAAAACTCTCCCATTGCCAGGCATCCAAAGCTAGCAGATTGGGAAATACGCATGGAAGAAGATGAGTTTATTCACTGGAGGTGCTCGCTGGGGGTTCATTGTTTGTTTTTTGATGGGGCCTCAAAAGGCAACCCAGGCCCTTCAGGTGGGGGAGGAGTGATCCTCTTCCCCTTTAGCTCCATTCGTTCCTCCTTTGCTTGGGGACTGGGAGCAGAATCCAACAACTTCGCTGAATTTTATGCTCTGTGGCAAGGACTCAGGCAAGCTTTAAGGCTCAACATTCGGAAGATCTCTGTGTTCGGTGACTCCAGAATTGTTGTGCAGGCCATCTGCACAAAATCTCAGCCCTCTAGCCTACCTATGGATCCTAGCTGGTAAGTTTCAATCTATAAGGTTTTTTCACATTCTTCGTCATCTCAATAGTATTGCTGACCTTGAGGCCAATCATGCCACGACTCTGAGCAGGGGAACTATATCTGAAAATGGGACTGAGGATTTCTGCACCATCCCGTGATACTGTCAGACCTGTTCTTATCCTTTGCGCTCTTCTGATCCTCTATAATCGTGGCTTTTCTATTGTCCCCTTGGTCCTCTGAATCCTGTGGTCTTTCCTTCCTGCCTGTGTACTGTGGAACCAGTTTCTATAGCTTGGTCTTAAAGCTGCTCCTTCCTTTTATGATCGCCTATGTCCTCGATGCTCTGCTCCTTCTCCAGCGTCCTGGCTACTATGGACTTTATCAGGAGTTAAAGAAAGGATGGTTGTCCTGCGATAAGCTTTTGAAAAGCCTCAAGTCCATCTCAAGGCGCAGAGTTGCACGTTTCTTCCCTCCTATGGCGACGAAGAGGATAGTATGATCTCCCTCATCTCCGAGCTGGTTTACCTCATGATAGAGTTTGTCTCCTCCTTAGAAGGATTCGATGAGCTCGTTGAAGAAGTCTCCCACCTCTCAATGCTGCAGCAGTCATTTCTGGCGACCACCACGTTGATGTATCGATTTGGAGACCGCTGGCAAGAAACTTTCCCCCCAAGATGGATTCAAATGTCTGACAGGCTGCCTATCAAACTCTGCCATCTATCAATGTGGTGGCAATCTTTTTACTGTGGTCTCCTTGTTTATCAAAGGCGTTTTAGTCTTCTCGACTATTCTTTGAACCTGCCAACAGGACGTTGCCTCCTTCAGGAAGGCTGGATTTGTGTGTCCCTCCTTTATTTTTTGGTCTCAGTATTGCTTGTTTGAGCAGTTGGATAAACTCAAAGATTCTCCCGTTGTAATACAGCCCCCGGAAGCTGTTTTTCCGGCTCTTCTATAATCTACCCATCAGCTATTGTTAAAAAAAAAAAACAATGTCTAGTAGGTTTATATATACTCAGTTGGGCTCTAATAACCCCCCAAGGCCCAGAATTCAAAATCGAGCATTCCAGCTTTGGAGAAAGCGAGAGAAAACCTCGTCAATTATACTCGGCTATAGGCAAAGCATAATTGTCAAGGGCAAAAAACTCTCTGGAATACTTTAGTTGAAATTCTACGTCTTAGGAGACCGAACCACTCAAAACACCCTACTAGCACATTTCATTACAAACCCCGCGAGGCCATGGTCATAATTATTCAAAACAAAAACTGGCTAGGCACAAAGCTGGATCGTCTGATACACTGGAAACAAACATTTATCATGTTTGTAAAATGGCGGCTCCTCAGCTAATCCAACTAAGTGCAAAATTAGTGGATAACAGGTTGCATACACCAATATACAGAATACACCCCACATATATAACAAAGCTTTCAACAGGCCTACTATGCCTCACTTCTTGGTAGATGCAGTAGGAGGTCCAGTCATGCAGGTAGAGCCTAGCGAACCCTTTGGGCCTTATTTGCAGGAATACAGGGACTTAGGGGATGAGTTTCATGCAGCCATGTCTTTTTCGGATTTTTGTAACATGAAGAGTAGGAACAGGCCCAGGAATTTCAACAAGGGATTCAATCATAACTATGAGTTGCAGAAAACCTTGGGCAAGTTGACCATCCCAAACTTTGATGGGACTCGCGGAGGTTCAGCGAGGATATGGGTTCAGAAGTTGGATACCTATTTCCAACTCAATCCCATGATAGAGACAGATGCCATTAAATTGGCTACACTCCACCTGGACGGAGAGGCTCATGAGTGGTGGTACCACAGATTAGTGACGTTGAGTCACAACATCATCCATTCCTATAGTGAGTTCACTCAGAAACTCATGGAGCGGTTCGACAGCCAGACATACATTTCAGAGAGTTGGCTCAACTCAAACAGACAAGTAGCGCCGAGGCCTTCATCTCAGAATTCCAGAGGATAGCAATCATGGTAACAGATGTGTCAGAGAGCAGGTTGATGATGTTGTTTACTAAGGCCCTAGCAGAGCCACTACGGGGATGGGTGAAAGCCTACAAACCCCCCACTCTACAAGATGCCATTAGCCGAGCCAGAGATCTCCAAGACTCAGTCCCAAAGAACAGGTTCCCTCCCAAAACCAACTTTCCAGCTAGGGACAAGGACAAGAAACCCTTCCAACAAGATTTTCCAAAGAAAACATGGTTAGACGAGGACATTAGGAAAGACTTGAAGCGTAAGTAATTATGTTTTACTTGACATGAACCATGGTTTCCAGGACACAAGTGCGCAAGAAAGGCCAAGGCTCACTACATCGAAGTATATTCGAACAGTGACAAGGAGGACTATGAGCAGGAGGCGACAGAAGAATTACGAGCAACAAAGGAAGAGTCACTCCAGGGTGATACACCAGAGGGGGTTATTGCTACGTTATCTGGAGTACCTAGATTCCATACTCTCAGGGTCAGAGGAGTAGTACAGGGCCACAGAGTGGGAGTATTGATTGATGGGGGAGCAACCCACAATTTCATTGATTCCGCTTGGGTAACCAAGAGGGGTATTCCAACAGAGAAGTTCGAGGGATTTACTGTAGCTGTAGCCGGAAACTCTAGCATGGAGTGCAACTATTGGATTCCAAAACTGAATGTCACATTAGGCAACGACCAGATGACAGATTCATTCTATGTAGTAGATGTGGAAGATACACATGTAGTATTAGGCGTTCAATGGCTTTATTCAATAGGGAAATATACTACAGACCACCAAGCAATGGAAATGGAATTCCAAGGGCTAGATGGAAAACGGGTAGTTTTGAGGGGCATGAACACTTATCCCCCAAAACCAGTCTCTTCACAGAGAATGGAGGCAGTACTCAGACAAGATGACATAGAATGGGTTGCAGGATGTTGTCACCTTTAGGAAACCTCCAAAGAACAACACACAACACCCAGATGATATTCATGCTTTATTACAGAAACACGAAAAGGTATTTCGGGACCTTCCAGTAGGTAGACCGCCAGACAGGGGATTTGAGCACATCATTGAGCTAGAGGAGAGGACACGAGCAGTCATCACCACTCCTTATCGGCATCCCAAAAGATATAAGGACAAGATCGAGAAGACAATCAAGGAATTACTGGAGCTTGGATACATTTAGCCCAGCTCTAGCCCCTTTGCATCATCAGTGGTCTTAGTCAAGAAAAAGGATGGCACACTGCGAATGTGCATCGATTACAGAGCACTCAACAAAAAGACCATCAAAAACAGGTATCCCATCCCTAGGATTGATGAGCTCATGGACGAGCTGTGGGGCGCCAAATACTTTTCAAAGATTGATCTTCGCTCGGGGTACCATCAGATCCGAGTAAGGGATCAAGACATTTCTAAAACAGCTTTCCATTGTCACTATGGTCACTATGAATTTCCAGTCATGCCTTTTGGACTTACCAATGCAACAACCACTTTTCAGTCATGCATGAACCATACTTTCAGAGCTCAGTTGCGTAAGTTTTTTCTAGTATTATTTGTGACATCTTGATTTACAGCAAAACATGGTAAGAACATCTGAAACATCTGGACGAAGTACTGAGCATTCTAGAAGAACACTCGCTTTACGCAAAGATGTCCAAGTGTGAATTTGGCATGAAGGAAATGTTGTATCTAGGACACATAATTAGTGCAGAAGGGGTACAGGTTGATATGGAGAAAATACGAGCTATCAGGGATTGGCCCACGCCAAGAATAGTCACAGAATTGAGAGGCTTCTTAGGCCTTTGCACATATTACCGGAGGTATGTTAACAGGTTCTCCCATTTCACCGCACCCATCACAGATCTCACAAAGAAGGGAGCCTTCACCTTGACAGAACTAGCACAAAAAAAAATTGAGGAGATGAAAGTCATCATGAGTTCTTGCCCGGTTTTAGCATTACCAGACTTCTCACAGCCATTTATAGTAGAATGTGATGCCTCAGGGGAAGGGCTAGGAGCAGTATTGATGTAAAACCTTCACCCCATTGCATTTGAGAACAGATAACTAAAGAACTATAAGCACCACTACTCCATATATGACAAGGAGATGTTAGCTATCTTACATGCTCTCACTAAATTCAGAAAGTACCTAGTGAGCAGCAAGTTCAAAATCAAGACAGATCATAACAGCCTCAAGTACTTCTTGGAGCAGAAGGAGCTGAATGAGCGCCAACAGAAATACGTCAACAAAGTGCCAGCCTACGATTTCGAGATAGAGTGTGTGAAGGGTAAGAACAATATAGTAGTTGATGTATTATCCAGACAACCCGCTTCATTATCCCTCATGAGTATATCTACAGGTTGGAGGGCTCTTCTCATAGTAGAATACTCCAAAAATAAATTCGCTTGCGAATTATTGGATGGGCAGGTTCAGGATGACAGGTACAGAATTATCGATGACATCATCTATTACAAGAATGGGATATACCTCGTCCCAGAATCAGCTTTAAGAAAGAAAATCATACAGGCGTCACATGACTCTCCACTATCAGGACATCAGGGTTTCTTGAAGACCTACAGGCAGATCCGAGAGAGGTTCTCATGGAAGGGTCTCAAGGGAGAGGTTATGTAGCACGTGCGGGAATGCAGCATTTGTCAGCAAAACAAGGTCGAGCACATCCATCCAACAGGGTTACGTTAGCCACTACCAATTCCGGAACAGAAGTGGGAAAGTATCTCCATGGACTTCATTACAGGGTTGCCCAAGGTCCAAGGGCGAGATTACTTATATGTCGTTGTTGATCGACTGACCAAATTCGCCCATTTCTTTGCTATATCATCCAATTATTCTGCAGGCCAGGTAGCCGAGTTATTTTTCAGAGAAATTTTCAGACTACACGGGTTACCCAAAACCATAGTCAGTGATCGGGACAGTAAATTCACCAATGCCTTCTGGCAAGAGTTATTCAGATTGGTAGGGACAGAACTCGCTACCAGTACAAGCTATCACCCGCAAAGCAACGGACAGACTGAGATTGTCAACAAGTGGGTTGAAGGGTATCTGCGCAATTATGTAGCAGGCCAACAGAGGACATGGATTAAGTGGATACACTTAGGGGAATACTGTTACAATACCACCTACCACATGTCCATCAAGATGACACATTTTAAAGCACTGTATGGCTATGAGGCACTAAGCTTCGCAGACCTAGCGTTTGGAGACAGCAAAGCACCCAAGGCCAAATATTGGATACAGGATAGTCAAGATATTCTCAAAATCCTGAAAGAAAACTTACAGGCAGCACAAAATCAATAGAAACTATACGCAGATAGACACAAGGTTGAGAGGAGCTTCGAGGTAGGAGATATGGTATATTTGCAGTTACAACCATATAGACAATCTTCCCTCAAACAGAAAGGAGCGGAGAAACTAAAACCTCGCTTCTATGGTCCTTACAAGGTAATTCGGAAGGTTGGAGAGGTGGCTTATGAGCTAGAATTACCAGAAGAAAGCAAAATTCACAATGTATTCCATGTGTCCAGTCTCAAGAAAACATTAGGACAACACATTGCTCCATCGACGGAATTACCTCCTCTAGATAATGAAGGGCTACTGGTACTAATTCCAGAGCAAATTCTACAGGTACGAGAAAGGAAGCTCCGAAACAAGGTGATTCGAGAGTATCTAATGAAATGGAAGGAATTACCCATGGAGGATGCCACATGGGAAGGAGAGCAGGCATTGCAGCATCCTAGTTTGCAATTGCTTGAGAACAAGCAATTTCAAGCGAGGAGGACTATAATGTCCCCCCTCTAATTAAGCATACCAAACACCCGCTAACCTATTTAATTCCCTTAGGTTCGAGCGGGTACTGCATAAGAGGGAATTGACTGAATGAATTTGATACTTAGAGCACTACAGGACATTCCTTCAGCGTCAAATCATCAATCGAAAGGAAGAAGCCTTATTTCTTTAGGCTTAAAAGTTAACACTAAAATAGAATTGCATGCATGCAAAAGTAAAGCGGAAACCCTAAAAGTGACATGCAAACCCTAAAAGTTTATGAGATTCTATTAAAGAGGATAATAAGACCAAAGAAGGTTACTTATGATTATTATTGATTTTGGAGCTCTTGAGTAGCAGCACAGCGTGCGGCCACAACAGTTGGGATTGAAGATGGCGTCTTCAGCTAACGGGGTTTCAGCAGTGAGATATCTTCCTGTTGAGGCCTAGAAATTCGCAAGCAACAACAGCAAGGGATTCTCCCCAGTCAACATTCCCAACTAGTCTGTGACTGTTTGGTATAGGGAATCCGTCTGGTTTGTGATCCGGCTACCCAAGGTCAAGTAACAAAACAAAAGGTTTTACCGGTTGCGACCCGGTCCACCGTGTATATTTTTGTGTTTTAGTTTTAAGTATGATATGAAAGTGCCTATCTAAAATGCAGATTGATTCAGAATGCGAGGAGTGGTCATAATGTGATGCGCAGGTTTTTACCTCTCGTCTTAGACTCTCACACATCCAAATCACATACAACTATAAAAAACAACACTAACTAGCTGTCCCTAGGGAGCAAGATATTAATTCATGAGTAATGTAATACTGTTCACATGTTAAAATAAATCACAGATAGCTGTTCTTCGAATCAAAACACATAAACATGAATAAAGATATACACGACAAGATAGCTCATCAACCATTAAAACCTCCATTACCCATAGTGGAAATTATCACAGAATAAACCAGAGAACATTCATACAAGAACATAAGTTCAAAAAATTAGAACGCTCTCACAGTTAATGAAACACAGCTGAAAACGAAATAGTTCCCTTTCAACATTGTTCATTTTATCGCATTTGAACATTCCACACAGCACCCTCTCCAACAGGCAAAAATTTGTAATCTATTATTGTAAAACGAAGTAGTTCCTCTTACAACAAGTGGTTCACAAGTTTCTCCAGGGAAATGCCCCGATTTCCTCTAACTTTCCTATCTTTATACAAAAACAACAAAGCCTTTGGGTTGTCCCGCCCCCTAACCTTCCGGCTTCCTCGACCATTTTAATCTCACAGTTTTTTGTCAGTTTGTCGGTGCTCATGATTTAGGCAATACGTTACATTTCGGATTTAGTCTTATGAGTACTCCATAAAACGGGACCAGCTCGGTAACTGTCGAACCTTTTCCAAGCCCGGGCCTCTGTTGCTATCAATTCCGCTTTGTCTTTTGTTTATCCATTGATCTCAGAACATCTCTGCCTATCACTTTTCGGCCAACTTTCCTCTGCTTTGTCCTTCAGCTATGTCTTCTTTGCAGCAATAATCTGAAAAATCTCCTAAGTCCGTCTGCAGTCAAAACAAAAATTCATCATTAATTCGAACTACATTTTTTCAACAAATGTAAACCATAAAATTGATCATCAAATGAGACCCTGTACTGTGCTCTCGTCGCGAAAACCTTAAAAGAAAAGAAAATGAAACCTTCGCCGCCCATAAAACAGGGTAAAAAACACATACAGAACAGGCGGGAAAAACCTTCACCAGCGGGAAAAATTACTAAAGCATCGGCAGGATAGTTTAATTAATAGCCACAACGGCGGGCTTTAGACAAGCAACGAGTTCCGCGAGACCATTAAGTCTATCGGCGTCAGAAGGCTAAATGCCAAAATAGCAGGCGGAAAAGCTCTTTATCGACGAACGGAACGACATAAACGTCGGGCGGTTAGTGCATTACGTAGCCGCAATGGCGGAAGACAAAAAGACTACGGACTCCGCGGCAAATAAAACATATCGACGAAAAACCAACACAAAACATCGGCGAGCGGAGCAGTTATATGGCGGACATTTAGTTCACTTGGGAGCCGCAATGGCGGAAAGCAATCAGACTATGGCTTCCGACTTACAGTCATAAAACATTCGGATATGGCGCAGAAACATCATGAAAATGTTAAGTGTTCGGAAAATCTTAAGGTTGTGCAGCGGCTTAAAAAGTTGGTCTCATCTTGAAAACAGCGGCGAAAATGAGAAATAGACTTCCGATATCAAAGAAAGAAATCACAGATCAAAGGACAACATTTTCAAATCAAACTTCAAATTCCACAACCCAAAGCAGTTTCAGATATTAACAATTTTCCAAAAAGCATGAAAACAGTTGACCTCAAAACACTCCAAACTTGCAGCAGAGGGAAAACAAACAAAGTTCATGGATTCAAACAAATTTAGGCAAGATAAAAATAAAAGGAAGGTCCAAAATTTCAAAGATTTGAGAAAACAATTGCAGCTGCAACAATTGGCGACTACCTGGTGAAGCTAGATCTCTGGACAATTTCCTCTTTAAGTAACAGACTGTTTGACAATAAAACCAACATGTTGAATTCTTCTAGATGTCTGGATTTCCCAAATGGCAAATATATGTACTTTTAATCATTGATGATAGTCCAATTTAGGAGAAAGGAAACCAAGACTTCCAAGTCAAGATAACTCTTTCGAGGCCAGGAGATGACTTTCATTTATTACCTCTGTCTTCAGGTAGCTTCCAGCTCAGACAGCACAGGATTGTGACGTGTGGTAAACAGAAATATTCATTTGTTCCTCATTCCCATGCCATTTTGCACTTTTCTGTGCTTTTGGACTTTTGTTCTTTGCATATGAGTCCTCCTGCATGCCTTTCTTTCTGAATTTTTTTATTCAGGCTCTTCTATCCATAGTGTCCTTTTGTGTGAGAGATGTATTTAACTTTCAAGTCACGGACGGAGAAGAACTTTAGCAATTTTGTACTTAAATGATTCAGTACTTTGTTTTGGTACCTATTGCTTTCATAGGAGTTTGTGACTCTTATCTGCCTTTTGGCTTTCAATTCTTGACATGGAATCATTTATATATAATATACTGTTTACCTTGCTTCCTTTCCGTGGGTCTTTTGTTGTCACTTCCTAGGACATTTTTAAATGTGAGATGGATGGAGCCTCAAAATAGTATTCCAAACCTTTTGATCCTGGTTTATTTTACAAGGATTAAGTATGACTTCAATCTGTTCATAGCCATTCAGGAAAACTGCTAAACTAGAAGAAATTCTTTCGGATAAAACAATAGTACACAGTCTTACAATCAAGGATTTTTTGAATTACTCCAGAATTCTGATGCTCTCCATGCAACCAAAAGTTTGCCTCTTTTTTATTGAAATCAATCAAAATCTAAACTAAAACAGAAATAAAATAAATCAAAATAAACAGCCGAATCAATTTATTTATGTACAAGATAAAAGAACAAAAACAAAACTCAGGAAAAATAAGGTTTGAGAACTAAACCATTAACTGTTAAGTTCTCTTCCCACCCCTGTAAATCTTGTAATTTATAGGTTGAGGGGCCAAGTTTTGCCGCAATCTGGAAAGGGCCTACCCATAACTGTTGAAATTTCGTGTGTTTTCCTTTCTTATCATGGAGATTATCCCACTTGAGAACCAAGTCTCCCACCTCAAATTCTTTTGTTCCGGCTTTGTGCTTATCAAACCACCTTTTTACTACCTCCTGTTGTTGTTTAAAACGTTCTCTTGCCTTGGATCTAGACTCTTCTGCCTTCAAAAGATTATGTATCCTCATTTGCAAGACTTCATTATCTGATCCTCTGGATTCCTGAGCTATTATGGAAGAGGGTAGCATGATGTTCAAGGGTAGAATGGCCTCTTTTCCATAAACAAGGGTATACGGGGACACACCTAACGAAGTCTTGGGGGTGACCCTATCAGCCCAAAGAGCATTTGGTAATGCTGAGTGCCAACTCCTCTGATTTTATATCACCATCTTTTTTAAAATCCTAATCAGATTCTTGTTCGTAGATTCAACCAAACCATTTCCTTGTGGATAGTAATTTGCAGAGTAATGCAACTTAATTCATTTCTCATGAGCAAATGCAGTTAATCTAATCGAGGAAAAGTAAGTAGCATTATCGAAAACTAAAGAAATTGGAACTCCAAACCTGGTCATAATATGATTTTGCAAGAAGTCCATGACCGCATCTTCATTTACTTTACGCAACGGAATGGCTTCAACCCAACGAGTGAAGTAGTTGGTTGCTGTCAGAATATATTTGTGCTGCAAGGAAGAATTTGGCTTTATCTCTCCAATGATGTCCATCCCCCACTGTTCAAAAGGCTCTATTATCATTACAGGCTTTAATGGTCCTGCTGCTTTAACTTGTCTTCCACCACACCTTTGGCAGATGTCGCACTTTCTGACATGGGCATGTGCATCTTTGAACAGTGTAGGCCAATAGTATCCAACTCTGAGAATTTTATTTGTCGTTTTATCTCTAGAGAAATGTCCTCCAGCAGGCCCATCATGTAAGTCTATGATTACCTTCTTCACATCTTCTTTCTCTAAGCATCTAAGAAGAACTCCATCATAATTCTTTCTGAATAATATTCCTTCAACAATCTGATATGAGGCTGATTTAAGACGCAATGCTCTTCTTTGCTTAGAATTCCAATGTTCCAGTAACAATCCCGCCTGAAGGTAATGCACAAGGTCTCGATACCAGGAGTCCGGAGCTGTGAAAAGAGGACATACATCCATCAAATGTAACTCAGCTTCGTTTTTCCAGTTATGTTCTTCATTGTCTTTACTTTCAGTCATTAGTTTGCACAATCCCTGCCCTTTAACTATGGAGGCTGGCTTGAATTCAAGGTCATACTCCTGTAGAGCTGCTATCTGATTGCCTCTTCTTTCTCCTAACTCTTTTTGTACGAAAAGAGACCTCACAACTGGGTGTGGAACGATTACCTTTGTTTGGTTCTTTAATATGTATGGCCTGAATTGTTTCACCGCTTTGAACACTGCATAAGCTTGTTTATCCACAGCTGGGTAATTCAATTCGGCCCCTTGCAGACCAGTGCTCATAAATGATAAGGGGAACACATCTCCCCCATTTTCCTTCTGGGTAAGCACAGCTGCTAGTGAATCATCAGATGCGAAAGTGTACAAAATAAAATCTTTCTCAAAATCTGGACTTTTGAGGGAGGGTGCGTGCGTGACAATTGTCTTTATTCTACTAAATGCGTTCTTCTCTACATCAGTCCATTTGAATTGTACACTTTGCTTTACCATTTGCTGCAAAGGTTTAACAATTTGAACGAAATCTGGCACAAACCATCGCACGAAATTTATTGTCCCCATAAATGATTGCATGCCCTTTTTATTATGGGGTAAGGGAATCTGTTCGATGGCTTTGATCCTTTCTGGGTCTATGGAGATCCCCTTCTTAGAAACCACATGACCCAACAACTTACCTTCTGTAACGGCAAACACGCATGTAATGTCCTCTTTCGATAAGGCCTTGAGGCCCAAAACCGCTAACCTATGTGATTCCTGTGGGTTCGAGCGGTTACTGACAGCTAGGGAAGCAGCTGAGGACTGATGCCATACATAGAAGATCTAGGGCATCATCATTGGTCAAGAAGGGCCACTGGGGCCAAAGGCCACCTCCATGCATGCCATCCAAGCATTATTTAATGATGCATGCACTCTTTAAGTCTCCATCCGCATGCATGCAAGTCAACTGCAATTTAGAAGATAAAGTGACCTAATTAGGTCAAAGATTAGGGTTTTCGCAGTTGAAAGTTATAAAAGAGGGATAAAGCGAAAGGAGACTTCACTTTTGATTATTATTATTTTGGGAGCTCTTGGATAGCAGCACAGCATGCCGCACAGCAGTTGGGGTTGGAGACTGAGTCTTCAGCTAACGGGATTTCGGCAGTGAAACACTTGTCCTAGTCTCATTTCGGGTAAGCCATACAGGTTCACCATTTGTTCTTACATTCATTCATAAGTTATCCAGTTAATGGTATAGATCGTTGCAGGGACACATATGCAGCCGTAAGAGGGGGTTTTCAGCCAGAAAGCCCTAATCAGTTGCAGGGCCTTCAGATCTCAGCTTTACTCCGAAACTCAGGCACCATTCTCATCATCAGCATCAAGACTCCGGTACCCGGTGATTATCAGATCCGTCCATGCTCATCCGGAGCAGTTATCAGCGATTTCGAGATCCAGGGGGCGTGAGCAGCTGTCTCTCTGGAGCAAGTCGCTATCCTGGCTAGAGATCTCAGAAATCCCGCATGTACCAGGCATTCTCTCCGACACGGGAAGGCTATCAGTCCTGCAAATCGGCAGCATCATCGGACACCTCCTTCACTGAAAGCCTCACCCTTTTCTGACTAGGGTTCTTGCTGCTGAGGGTTCACCGGAAGCAGAAGAGATCTGCCCATCTCCGATCCAGTTCTCAGTGCTTGCATACTATCTCAGGAGTAGTCTAGTCAGCTTATCAGTGGTAAGTGTTCATTCTGTCCCACAAACCCTAACCCTAAATTTTGCTATAAAATAGGGATTTTTGCATGGCAGTTTGCATGCCTAGTTGTATCAGCATATTTGCTTAGAAATAGAAAATATCGGGATTTGGGATATTACAGTGGTATTAGAGCTATCTTCTTGGCCAGCTGTGGGCTTAAGAAATGAAACGTAGATGAATACAGGAGGAGACCCTTTTGTAACCTATAGGAGGAGAAAGAGTAGATACACAAGGGAGTTTGAGGATATCCAACTAGAAGATACCAATTCAGATATGGAACAAACAGGTATACACTCAGATAGGGGAAAAGGAATGGGAGAAGAGGAGGATCGGATGGAGTTTCGCAGCTTGGTCTCTGCATTGCAAGACTTAGCCAAAGAACAAAAAGATGTACTCAAAACAATCAACAGATTATCAGCGAAACCGAAAACAGGTATCAACAGTACACCTCCCTCACCGGTAGATCGGAGATCTACAAGCAGTAGTGGAAAGATAGCGTACACTAACACTCAGAATACTCCGCACATATACAGCAGACCTTCTATTAGGCCTACCATGCCTCACTTCTTGGCAGATACAGTAGGGGGCCCGGTCATACAGGTAGAACCTAGCGAGCCTTTTGGGGCTTATTTACAGGAGTATAGAGACTTAGGGGATGAATTTCATGCTGCCATGTCTTTTTCAGATTTCTGCAACATGAAGAGTAGAAACAGGCCCAGGAATTTCAACAAGGGTTTCAATCACAACTATGAGCTGCAGAAGACCTTGGGCAAGTTGACCATCCCAAACTTTGATGGGACTCGCGGAGAATCAGTGAGGATATGGGTTCAAAAGTTGGATACCTATTTCCAACTCAACCCCATGACAGAGACAGACGTCATTAAATTGGCTACACTTCACCTAGACAGAGAGGCTCACGAGTGGTGGTACCACGGACTGGTGACATTGGGTCACAACACCATACATTCCTACGGTGAGTTCACTCAGAAGCTCATAGAGAGGTTTGACAGGAAAGATCCAGAGATACATTTCAGGGAGTTGGCTCAACTCAAACAGACCGGTAGTGCAGAAGCTTTCATTTCAGAATTTCAGAGGATAGCCGTTATGGTAACAAACGTGTCAGAGAGCAGATTGACTATGTTATTCACTGAGGCCCTCACAGAGCCACTACGGGGATGGGTGAAAGCCTACAAACCCCTCACTCTGCAGGATGCCATTAGCGGAGCAAGAGATCTTCAGGATTTAGTCCCCAAAAACAAATTCCCACTGAAAACCAATTTTCCTGTTAGGGACAAGGACAGGAAACCTTTCCAACAGGATGTGCATAAGAAATCCTGGTTAAACGAGGACACTAGGAAAGATCTAAGAAGGAAGAAACTATGCTTCACCTGTCAGGAACCATGGGTACCAGGACACAGGTGTGCAGGGAAGGCGAAGGCTCACTACATTGAGGTATATTCAGACAGTGATGAGGACGACTCTAAGCAGGAAGCCACAGAAGAACTACGGGCAGCTAAGGAGGAATCACACCAGGGTGATACACTAGAGGGGGTCATTGCTACATTATCTGGAGTACCAAGATTCCATACTCTCAGGGTCAGGGAAGTAATACAGGGTCACAGAGTAGGAGTATTGATTGATGGGGGAGCCACCCACAATTTCATTGACTCCGCTTGGGTAGCCAAGAGAGGTATTCAGACTGAGAAGTTCGAAGGATTCACTGTAGCAGTAACCGGGAACTCCAGCATGGAGTGCAACTACTGGATCCCAAAATTGAATGTCGCCTTAGGTAACTATCAGATGACAAACTCTTTCTATGTAGTGGATGTAGCGGATATTCATGTGGTATTGGGTGTTCAGTGGCTTTATTCTATAGGGAAATACACTACAGACTACAGGGCAATGGAAATGGAGTTCCAGGGGCCAGACGGCAAACGGGTAGTTTTGAGGGGCATGAACACTTATCCCCCAAAACCGGTCTCGTCACAGAGGATGGAGGTAGTACTCCGACAGGATGATATAGAATGGGCTGCAGAAAGTTTGGTCACCTTCAGGAAACCCCCAGAGACCAGCACACAACACCCAAGTGACATTCAAGCCTTGCTACAGAAACATGAAAAGGTTTTTCGGGACCTTCCATCAGGTAGACCACCAGACCGAGGTTTTGAACACATCATCGAGCTAGAGGAGGGGACACAAGCAGTCATCTCCACTCCTTATAGGCATCCCAAAAGATACAAGGATGAGATTGAGAAAACAATCAAAGAATTACTGGAGCTTGGATATATTCGGCCCAGTTCTAGCCCCTTCGCATCCTCAGTAGTACTGGTCAAAAAGAAGGATGGTACACTGCGAATGTGCATCGATTATCGAGCACTCAACAAAAAGACCATTAAGAACAGGTATCCCATTCCCAGAATTGACGAACTCATGGATGAGCTTCAAGGAGCTCAATACTTCTCCAAGATCGATCTTCGCTCGAGATACCATCAGATCAGGGTAAGGGACCAGGACATCTCCAAAGCAACTTTTCGTTGTCACTATGGTCACTATGAGTTTTTGGTCATGCCCTTTGGACTTACCAATGCTCCGGCCACTTTTCAGTCATGCATGAACCACACCTTCAGAGCACAGCTACGTAAGTTTTTGCTCGTATTCTTTGATGACATCCTAATTTACAGCAAAACATGGGAAGAGCATCTTAAACACCTGGACGAAGCATTGAGTATTTTAGAAAAACATTCGCTTTATGCGAAAATGTCCAAGTGTGAGTTTGGCATGAAGGAAATGTTGTATTTATGACACATAATCAATGCAGAAGGAGTACAAGTTGACATGGAGAAAATCCGAGCTATCAGAGATTGGCCCGCGCCAAAAACAGTTACAGAATTGAGAGGTTTCTTAAGTCTGTGCACTTATTACCGACGGTACGTTAAGTGATTCTCCCAATTTGCAGCTCCCCGCACAGATCTCACCAAGAAAGGAGCGTTCACTTGGACAGACTTAGCACAGAAAACTTTCGAGGAGATGAAGGTTATTATGAGTTCTTGTCCAGTTCTAGCATTACCAGACTTCTCACAACCCTTTGTAGTAGAATGTGATGCCTCAGGGGAAGGGTTAGGAGCAGTGTTGATGCAGAATAATCACCCTATTGCATTTGAGAGCCGTAAACTGAAGAACTACGAGCGCCATTACTCCATATCTGACAAAGAGATGCTAGCCATCTTGCTTGCTCTCACAAAATTCAAACAATACCTGGTGGGCAGTAAGCTCAAAATCAAAACCGATCATAATAGCCTCAAGTATTTTCTCGAGCAGAAGGAACTGAATGAGCGACAGCAGAAATGGGTCAGCAAAGTACAAGCCTATGATTTCGAGATCGAGTATGTAAAAGGTAATAATAATGTAGTAGCTGATGCATTATCCAGGCGTCCATCCCCATTATCTCTCAGTAGTATATCCGCGGATTGGAGGGCACTTCTCTTAGTGGAATACTCCAAAAATAAATTTGCTTGCGAATTATTGGACGGGCAAATTCAGGATGACAGGTACAGGATTGTGGATGACATCATCTATTACAAAAACAGGATATACCTCGTTCCAGAATCCACATTGAGGAAAAAGATCATTCAGGCAGCCCACGATTTTCCTTTATCAGGGCATCAAGGTTTCTTAAAGACCTACAGGCAGATCAGAGAGAGGTTCTCATGGAAGGGCCTCAAGGGGGAAATTATGCAGCATGTCCGGGAATGTAGCATCTGTCAACAGAACAAGATTGAGAACACCCATCCAGCAGGGTTACTCCAGCCACTACCAATTCCAGAGCAGAAGTGGGAAAGCATCTCCATGGACTTTATTTCAGGCTTGCCCAAGGTCCAAGGGCGAGATTGTTTATATGTAGTAGTTGACAGATTGACCAAGTTTGCACATTTCTTCTTGATATCATCAGACTACTCAGCAACTCAAGTGGCTGAGTTATTCTTCAGGGAGGTCTTCAGGTTACACGGGTTACCTAAGACCATTGTCAGTGATCGGGATAGCAGATTCACGGGTGCCTTCTGGCAGGAACTGTTCAGATTGGTGGGGACCGAACTGGCTGCTAGTACGAGTTATCATCCCCAGAGTGACGGGCAAACAGAGATAGTCAACAAGTGGATCGAAGGATATTTAAAGAACTATGTAGCAGGGCAGCAGCGAACCTGGATCAAATGGCTACACCTAGGAGAGTATTGCTACAATACTACCTATCACATGTCTATTAGGATGACTCCTTTTAAGGCATTATATGGTTACGAGGCCTTGGACTATGCAGATTTGTCATTTGGAAATAGTAGGGCTCCTAAGGCTAAGGATTGGATACAAGACAGTCGGGACATTCTGAAAATATTGAAGGAGAATTTACAAACAGCCCAGAATCAATAGAAGTTGTATGCCGACAAACACAGGATTGAGCGGAGCTTTGAGGTAGGGGATTTAGTATACTTAAGGCTCCAGCCTTACAGACAGTCCTTACTTAAGAAGAAAGGAGCAGAGAAGTTAAAACCCCGCTTCTATGGACCATACAGAATAATCAGGAAGATGGGAGAGGTGGCATACGAACTAGAACTTCCACAGGGAAGCAAAATTCACAATGTGTTCCATGTATCTAATCTGAAGAAGACCCTTGGGCAACACATTGCTCCATCTACCGAATTGCCTCCTTTAGATGATGAAGGACTGCTGATACTGATTCCCGAACGGATCATACAGACTAGAGAAAGGAAGCTCAGGAACAGAGTAATCAGAGAATACTTGGTTCAATGGAAAGAACTACCACCAGAGGATGCCACCTGGGAAGGTGAACAGGTATTACAGCATTCCAGTTTGAAGTTGCTTGAGGACAAGCAATCTCAAGCGGGGAGGACTGTAATGTCCTCTTCCGATTAGGCTTTGAGGCCCAAAAACGCTAACCTATGTGATTCCTGTGGGTTCGAGCGGTTATTGACAGCTAGGGAATCAGCTGAGGACTGATGCCATCCATAGAAGATCTAGGGCATCATCATTGGTCAAGAAGGGCCACCGGGGCCAAAGGCCACCTCTATGCATGCCATCCAAGCATTATTTAATGATGCATGCACTCTTTAAGTCTCCATCCGCATGCATGCAAGTCAACTGCAAATTAGAAGATAAAGTGACCTAATTAGGTCAAAGATTAGGGTTTTCACAGTTGAAAGTTATAAAAGAGGGATAAAGCGAAAGGAGACTTCACTTTTGATTATTATTATTTTGGGAGCTCTTGGATAGCAGCATAGCGTGCCGCACAGCAGTTGGGGTTGGAGACGGAGTCTTCAGCTAACGAGATTTCGGCAGTGAAACACCTGTCCTAGTCTCATTCCGAGTAAGCCATACAGGTTCACCATTTGTTCTTACATTTATTCATAAGTTATCCAGTATATGGTATAGATCGTTGCAGGGACACGTGTGCAGCCGTAAGGGGGGGTTTTCAGCCAGAAAGCCCTAATCAGTTGTAGGGCCTTCAGATCTCAGCTTTACTCCGAAACTCAGGCACCATTCTCATCATCAGCATCATACTCCGGTACCCGGTGATTATCAGATCCGTCCATGCTCATCCGGAGCAGTTATCAGCGATTTCGGGATCCAGGGGGCGTGAGCAGCTGTCTCTTTGGAGCAAGTCGCTATCCTGCCTAGAGATCTCAGAAATCCCGCATGTACCAAGCATTCTCTCCGGCACAGGAAGGCTATCAGTCCTGCAAATCGGCAGCATCATCGGACACCTCCTTCACTGAAAGCGTCACCCTTTTCTGACTGGGGTTCTTGCTGCTGGGGGTTCACCGGAAGCAGAAGAGATCTGCCCATCTCCGATCCAATTCTCAGTGCTTGCATACTATCTCAAGAGCAGTCTAGCCAGCTTATCAATGGTAAGTGTTCATTCTGTCCCACAAACCCTAACCCTAATTTTGCTATAAAATAGGGATTTTTGCATGGCAGTTTGCATGCCCAGTTGTATCAGCATATTTGCTTAGAAATAGAAAATATCGGGATTTGGGATATTACAACGCACTTCTTAGGGTTTAGTGAGATACCATATTTTCGGCAGCGTTCAAAAATCTGCTTTAGATGAAATGCATGTTCCTCCCTTTTCTTTGAAAATATCGTGATGTCATCGAGGTATACTACAGCACTGCGGCCAATCAGACCGCGGAAAGCTATGTCCATGGCCCTCTGGAAAGTAGCTCCAGCGTTTATGAGTCCAAAGGGCATCCTTCTGTAAGCAAAAGTTCCCCACCTGGTTCTGAATGTCGTTTTAAGTCTGTCTTCTTCAGCTACTAATACTTTATTGTAGCCTGAGAATCCATCTAATAAAGAGAATAGTTCAGAACCCGAAACCATTTGCAATATCTGCTCCATAGGTGGCACAGGATAATTGTCTTTATCTGAAGCACGATTTAAGTTTCTGAAATCCACACATAGCCTGATTTCTCCGGATTTCTTCCTTACCGGTACCAGATTTGAAACCCATTCCGAGTGTCTAACCTTGAAGATAATTCTAGCATCCAATAGTTTCTTGACTTCACTCTGGATTAAAGGTTCTAATTTTGGATGCATTTTCCTTAAAAGCTGCTGATACGGTTTGATTCCAGATCTGATGGGGATAACATGCTGGATAATATTGTTGTCATATGTCTTCAGATCTTCATACGTCCAGGCAAAAACATCTTTGTATTGTTTGAAAAGACTGCTAAACTTACTCCTTTCACCTGGAGAGCAACATTTTCCCAAACTCACATATTTAGGCTCCATTTCAGTCCCCAAGTTAATCAACTTGAACTGTAGAGACGAGCTATGAGTCTTCACATTCGTTGGTCTTCTAAATTTCTCGTTTAAATCAAACATTCGTTCTAAAGTCCTAAATCCTTTAGGAATGAAGTTATCGAATTTAAACTCAGCTTGATGTTCTTCATCATCAATAATTGCCCCTTTGAAGGTTTCGTCATTTGTCAAGCATTCTATAATCTGCTGATCATCATCGAACACTCGTAGATTGGTTATCATGTCTGGAACTGAAGGCCTGAAAAGAAATTCAACAGAGCACCGATTATTAGAGGGCACAAGCCTCGCAGCTGAGGTGGCCAACAAGTCAGCTGCTACATTTTTAAGTCTTGGAATCGATACAATGTTAAATGCATTAAAACCTTTAAGTAAATCCCATACTTCATTTTGATAAGCTTTTAAATGAGGAGAAATGCAATGTATTTGATTTCGAATTTGCTTTACAATTATTTCAGAATCTCCAAACACTTTCAGATTTTTTGCCTTTAATTCAATCGCCTTTCTTAGTCCCTGAACTAATGCTTCATATTCAGCTGTGTAATTGGTACATTCAAACTCTAACCTACATGAAAGAAAATGTTTGTTCTTCTTAGGGTCAATCAGGACACAACCGGCTCCCAACCCTTCTAAAGTTTTAGAACCATCAAAGAAAAGCGTCCAAAAATCGCTAACTACTGTGCGAGAATTAACGTCTACATCTACAGCTAATTCTACTATTTTACAATCAATTTCATCAGCCTGTGAAAACCGAAGGAGATCAGGCTGAGCGTCTGATGTATCGCTGGCTTCTTCCGCTTGATAGTTTCCTGGTTCTAGCTCAATAAAGCAGTTTCCCAAAACAAAATCCACTGGTTCATTTTTACCTTCAAACTGAGTAACATTGCGTTTCATGTGGGGCTCCCTCAAAACTTTAATTTGGTTTGGGCTTCCTTTATATGGTAACCACAGATGTGACCAGTCCGAGGAAAAATATTCGTTCAGCTTTGCTGACCAATCTCTGCTCAAAACAAGTCCATAGGCTTCCGGTATGTCAGCCACCACGATATCAATGAATTGACATACCTTATCATTTGAAGATAAGCGAACAAGAACATCTTCCATTTCCCCAATTACTTTCACATTCGTTCTATCCAACTGAACGACCCTCTAGGTAGATGGTTTAGGTTGCCCATTTATCTTTTTGCAGACCGACAGTGGCATGACGTTGACTGATGCCCCCGAGTCTACCAAGCAATTATGCAGGTTGTGGTTGAAAATTTCAAAGGTAAGGAGAAAAGGTGGATTCTTGCTTTTAGGCTTACCTCCCATACTTGCTTCACCAATTTCTTCTTCTTGGGGCTGATTGTCAGTGGGCATCCTCTCTTCTGATACTTCAAGTGCTTTCAATAGATTTTCTTTCTGCTGCGGCACATTGAACATTTCAAATAATGAGATGTTTGCCCTTACCTTTTTGATATCCTCCACAACGTCATAATCCATCTTATGTTCTGTGAGATTCGATTTAACATTATTTATTTTTTCTTCATTGGTCTTAGTAGACATGTTGGTTTGTCTAGGATTTTGACTGGTGATGGTAAATTCCATAATTTTATTAGTTGGAGAGTTGTTTTGAAATTTCTTAACATTCTTTTGAAGTCTTTTGATCTTCGGGAGCATAAGACTGTTTTCCTTAATCAACCCCTGGCTTCTCGTCATTACGTTTGTTTCCAGGATGCGCTCGTGTCTCGGATCCTTTTCCTCCTCGGCATCAAACAACGATACACAGTCCCATAAAACCATGGCCTCGTCATCCTATTTTTTTGTTTATTGTTGTCTTTCCCTTCTTCATCGTTGTCTTCTGTTAATTTGGAATCCAACAGCTGATTCATAACCAACGTCATTGAATTTATCCATTGAGTACAATTCTTTTCTGAATGGGGTTGCTGGTGGAAAGTGCAAAAGTTATCCATTCCTACCTCCGTTAAGTTCATAGATGCAGGGCTGTGTGGAGGGGTTTGGGATTGATTGTTGTCTTCCCTTTTCTTGTAATAAGGTTTATAGAACTTTTGGGCTTCCTTGTCCTTTTCCAAGTCTATGATTCTATTAGAGAGCTTCTGCATCATCTTTGCCATTCCCTCGAAATCTGGTGATTGCTCCTCCTTAGGCTTAGTAAATAACAAAGCTTTCCTCCCAACATTTTTTCTCCTGACCGTTCAGGATAATCCTCAATGCTTTCTTTTTCGGCCTCTACTCTCTCTGCTTCTTCATAAGTCTCTGCTAGCGTAGGTTTGGCCTTCATTTTGGCAAACATGGCCAATTCAGGTCCCAGAGCTGAGTTATAATATTCAATCATGACTTTATCCGAGGGTTTGTCAGCTTCAGAAAAATTCTTAAGATAGGCCGCAAATCTTTGGGTAAAACTATGCACCTTCTCTTTTTTTTCTTTCTTTAAGGCGCACAGTCCTTTCATGAGAGCTGCATGAGTTTTTTGGGTTGCATACTTACTTCTAAAAATCCTTTCAAAGGTATCCCAGTCTGGGATAGAGTTTGCAGGCAAACCGAAATACCATGATGTTGCTGCTCCTTTAAGGGTGTGTGGGAAAAGTCTACAAACTACATCCTCATGCTCCCCAGCCCTTAATTCTTCTACTGCCAAATAAAAACTTTGTAAATAGTCATCTACTAGCATCTTCTCATTTGGATCAAATTTGGGCAGCATCTTCTCAAAGGCTTGAGGTAAGTCGTGCAACGGAGGTGTTAAGTTCAAGGGTGATCTGGCTTTCCAAGCAGGTGGTGGATTTGGTGGGTTGGGTGGTTGATTTACGTTTACGCCTGCCATGAGTCTGGGTGGAGAGTGAGGTGGTGAACGAATAGGAGTATGAACAGGTGAATAGTAAGGTGTATTTGGGCCCACTTGATTTAAAGGCTGAACCACCTCCTGTAAGGCTGTTTCTACCAGTTCTTCCAAATCTCCAACCAACACTGAGTCTCCCAATATAGGACGGTCTCTCTTTTTATATTCTCTTATGGGCAAGTTAGGGATAATTGGTAATCCTCCAATCTTCTTCACATATGCCCTAGTGTGTCTTCTCAGATCATTAACTACTTCGTTGTCCACATAATACAAATGCTCTTTACCCTTCTGTTCAGGAATTGGATTGGGAAACAAACTGCTTTCTGAACTGTCATCGGTGGAATAATCTCGAGAAAACGGGTTTCCTTGGCTAGCCATACACTGGCGGCCCTCCTTCTAGCACTAGAAACTGTTGAGGCCTAGAAATTCGCAGGCAACAACAGTAAGGGATTCTCCCCAGTCAATGTTCCCAACTAGCTCGTGACTGTTTGGTATAGGGAACCCGTCCGGTTTGCGGTCCGGCTACCGTAGGTCAAGTAACAAAATAAAAGGTTTTACGGATTACGGCCCAGTCCACCATGTATATTTTTGTGTTTTAGTTTTAAGTATGATATGCAAGTGCCTATCTAAAATGCAGATTGATTCAGAATGCGAGGAGTGGTCACAATGTGATGCGTAGGTTCTTACCTCTCGTCTTAGAGTCTCACACATCCAAATCACATACAACTATAAAAAACAACACTAACAAGTTGTCCCTAGAGAGAAAGATATTAATTCATGAGTAATGTAATACTGTTCACATGTTAAGATAAATCACAGATAGTTGTTTTTCGAATCAAAACACATAAACATGAATAAAGATATACACTACAAGATAGCTCATCAACCGTTAAAACCTCCATTACCCATAGTGGAAATTATCACAGAATAAACCAGAGAACATTCATACAAGAACATAAGTTCAGAAAGTTGGAACGCTCTCACAGTTAATGAAACACAGCTGAAAACGAAATAGTTCCCCTTCAACATTGTTCATTTTATCACATTTGAACATTCCACACAGCACCTTCTCCAATAGGCAAAAATTTGTAATCTATTATTGTAAAACGAAGTAGTTCCTCTTTCAACAAGTGGTTCACAATTTTCTCCAGGGAAAAGCCTCGATTCCCTCTAACTTTCCTATCTTTATACAAAAACAACAAAACCTTTGGGTTGTCCCGCCCCCTGACCTTCCAGCTTCCCCGACCGTTTTAGTCTCACAGTTTTTTGTCAATTTGTCAGTGCTCATGATTTAGGCAATACGTTACGTTTCGGATTTAGTCTTATGAGTACTTCATAAAACGGGACCAGCTCGGTAACTGCCGAACCTTTTCCAAGCCTGGGCCTCTGTTGCTATCGATTCTGCTTTGTCTTTTATTTATCCGTTGATCTCAGAACATCTCTGCCTATCACTTTTCGGCCAACTTTCCTCTGCTTTGTCCTTCAGCTATGTTTTCTTTGCAGCAGTAATCTGAAGAATCTCCTAAGTCTGTCTGCAGTCAAAACGAAAATTCATCATTAATTCGGACTACTTTTTTTCAACAAATGTAAACCATAAAACTGATCATCAAATGAGACCCTGTACTACGCTCTCATCGCGAAAACCTTAAAAGGAAAGAAAATGAAACCTCCGCCGCCCATAAAACAAGGTAAAAAACACATACAAAACAGGCGGGAAAAACCTTCACCGGCGGGAAAAATTACTAAAGATTCGGCAGGATAGTTTAATTAACAGCCGCAACGGCGAGCTTCAAACGGGCAACGAGTTTCGTGAGACCATTAACTCTATCGACGTCGGAAGGCTAAATGCCAAAACAGCGAGCGGAAAAGCTATTTATCGGCGAACGAAACAACATAAACGTCGGGCTGTTAGTGCATTACGCAGCTGCAATGGTGGAAGACGAAAAGACTACGGACTCCACGACAAATAAAACATATCGGCGAAAAACCAACACAAAACATCGGCGAGCGGAGCAGTTATATGGCGGACATTTAGTTCGCTCGGGAGCCGCAATGGCGGAAAGCAATCAGACTATGGCTTCCGATTTACAGTCATAAAACTTTCGGATACGGCTCAGAAACATCATGAAAACGTTAAGTGTTCGGAAAATCTTAAGGTTGTGCAGCGGCTTAAAAAGTTGGTCTCATCTTCAAAACAACGGCGAAAATGAGAAATAGACTTCCGATATCAAAGAAAGAAATCACAGATCAAAGGATAACATTTTCAAATCAAACTTCAAATTCCACAACCCAAAGCAGTTTCAGATATTAACAATTTTCTGAAAAGCATGAAAACAGTTGACCTCAAAACACTCCAAACTTGCGCAAAGGGAAAACAAACAGAGTTCATGGATCCGAACAAATTTAGGCAAGATAAAAATAAAAGGAAGGTCCAAAATTTCAAAAATTTGGGAAAACAGTTGCAGCTGCAACACTTCCCTAGTCTCATCCAGAGTAAACCATCCAGGTTCACCATTCGCTCTTCAACTTATTTATCCAATTGCACTTATCCAGTATCCATTAGAGATTGTTTGCAGGGACACGTGTGCAGCCGTAGGGGGGTTTTTAGCTGGAAAACCCCAAATCATTCCCTGGGTCCTCAGATCTCCATTTATCTTCGGAATACTAGCACCATTCTCATCATCAGTATCATCCTCCAGTACCCGGTGATTATCAGATCCTACCTTGCTCATCCGAAGCAGTTCTCAGCAATTTGGGAATCAGGGGGGCGTGAGTAGCTAAACCTCCAGATCAATTCGCTAGCCTGCTTAGGGATCTCAGAACTTCTACATGTGTCAAGCATCCTCTCCGGCATGGGAAGACTACCACTACTGCAAAGTCTCAGCTGCAACAAACACCTCCTTCACTGAAAACATCACCCTTAGCTAATTTTGGGTTCATGCTGTTGGGGTATCACTGGAGGCAGAGAGCACCAGTTCATCACCAGATCAGCTCTTGATGCATGCATATTCTCTCAGGAGCATTTCAACCAGCTTATCAGTGGTAAGTGTTACATTCTATCCTGCAAACCCTAACCCTAAATTCAGCTATAATATAGAGCAATTTTGCATGGCGGTTTGCATGTTTGGCTATTTCAGTGATTTTGCATAGAATTAGAGAATATCAGTATTTGGGATATTACAGAGATATCCTCCTTATGGAGCCTTGAAGTTACACATGCTATCTTGGAGCATATCTTGGGGTTTCAAACCCTAGATGGTGAAAGCATCCACTTTGAAAGGTTGTTACTTGGTCAGTCACTTGATGAAGGGGCTTCCATCTTGAGAGAAGACACATGGCATAACCACTTCATTATTTTATTATTGTTTGACTTATCACATGAGTTAGTTATGAGAGAGCATTATTATATTGTTTTCCTTGAAGAAATTAGAAGACTCCATGATTATTTTATCATTGTTCTTGGAGAGATTAGGATCTAAGAAAAGTAAAACAATACTTACTTTATTGTCAAAGGAAATGGAACTCAACTCTATTTAAATAGTGGCTCTCTCCATTATTTGTTATGGTTGGATTTGTGAGTAGTTTTCCTCTTGGAGCTTTGTTGTATATCCTTCTGAAGGCACAGTGAGAAGCGCAAGGGTTCTTTCTTATTAGATGTGAAGCTAATGTTGGCCATTTCTAATTGATGTTGTTGATGCTAGAAATTACTTGCAAAAAACATGCTTGAGAGGCCAAGAGGGAGGGGTATATTTGCCACATTTGAAGGGTTCTGTTTTATTTCTGAATGGATCAGCTTGCATCCATCAAAGAGTTGTTGCTGAATTAATACTTCATTGTAGTACACACCCTCATTGCATTGTTTGGGAGTGGCACCCGAAGCTCCAAAAATATTTCTGCATTATTTAACATCAAGTTAATGCTTATTTAATATTGTGGTATGCGTAGCCTAAGTCACAGGGTTCGCTGAACCTAATCCTTGAGGTTTGAGGTTCGGTGAACCTCAAAATAAATTTGAAATTCGTTCGGGTTCGCCGAACCTAAAGCCGAACCCGAACCTGAAGGCGATCCTAATGTCGAACCTAAAGCCAAACCCGAACCTGAAGGCGAACCCGAACGTAAAGGAAAAAAAAATTTGAGATTCAACTTTTTTACTGAAAAAAAAATTCAAATAAAAAAATAAAATAAAAAAAACACACAATACCAATAAATTAAATGTTATCTATAAATTAAATGCTCTCTATTTATTTATGCTGTCTATGAATTAAATGATGTCTATTTATTTTTTATGTCTATGAATTAAATGCTCTCTATTTATTTATGTTGTCTATAAATATAATGTTGTCTATAAATTAAATGCTCTTGATTTATTTATGATGTCTATAGATTAAATGCTCTTTATTTATTTATGTTGTCTATAAATTAAATGCTCTCTGTAATTTGAAATATCATACCTGTAGTCTACATAACAACACACCGATCAACAAGTAAGAACATAGATTTACCCCTAAGAACAAACTACTGCTAGGGGAAGCATGTAAATCCGTTGTTAAACCACAAAAACCTACTCTTAGAAGTACAAATCTGTAAGCAGATATGTCATAAACAACAAGTATATACGACAACATTATGAATAGCAACCTAAGTGCTTTGAATCCTATGGGCGATGGGGTGTAGAAAATTATTTAAGGGGGAGTATATGAAGAAAGTTTATATATATATATATAGTCGAACCTATTGTCGAACCTCATCCGAACCTCATTGGAAAATTCGAACCTGAACCAAACCTAATCCTTGCCGAACCTGAACCCGAACCCAAACCCGAACCGTGTGACTTAGTGCGTAGCAGCTGTATTTGTCATAACCATTCATAAAACAGTTCTGTTGGTTTGACCTCTTGACTCCATTTGCCCTATAGTGGATAGGCACTAGTCCTGGTCCTCCATCACCTCATTTCACCATCTTACAACTCTTGTCATAGATTTAGTAATCCTAGTTTAAGGAATCCCCCCTTGTGCTGGAGGAAAGCCAGCATAAAGTGAGAAGAAGGGCTGCTGTGGTAACAGTGGGAAGCCTTCCTGAGTTCCCTTCGGGTTGCACTTGTGTTTTAGGTCTTTACCACATGGGAGTACAGGTTTGGGAGGTAACAAGCCCTTTAATTATTCTAATCTGCTTTCAAGTGCAGCTATTATCTTTACTGTGATGCAATATTTTAATGCAATCTATTAGAAAACTTTATTTCCTTTCTATTTTAAAATTAAATTTGTAATTTCCCTTGTCTTGTGCATTCAGTAGATGCTTTCAAAACTTTAAGTTCTTTATGTGATAATGAGAAAAAATAATTGCACTTGGTCCATATTAATAAAGAAAGGCTGTTAAAGACCCGCCCATATCTTTTTTTCTTCTGGAAATTCATTTATATCCATTTATTAATAGGACTATGATGAAAAGCATCATGTGCACAATGCTGGTGAAAAAAATCTTTATGCAATCTTATGTACATCAGGTAGTGTCAAGATGAAAGTAATCTCTTCACAATGTATCTGGGAACTAAGCAGTGATCATAATACGGTATGGTCGCCCAGATATAAGTGGTTGTTCATAGGCCTATATCAATTTCTATATACACTAAAATACTATAGATATTAAAATCGAGAATGTTGAAATAGCGGTTTACAAAGTAAAATTTGAACATGCATCAGAATACCCTTAACTTTGAATGAGTGATTTTGTCAATAGTATCATTAACAACCTGACCTGCCATGTTGATCATTTTTAATCTGAATAAAACCATGCTTTGTGGTGTTTGACTTGCATACATTTCTCTACAATTTTAGAAATACAATTCTCCACAGACGGCAGATAAGCCAAAGCTAGGGTTAGAAGAGTAAGGAGCAAAATGGCAGTTAAAAAGTTTGAAAAGTTCACGTTAAATACTTGGGCACTCTTAGGATTTGCTCTATTCTCGCAAACGATAAATAGCAGAAAGGGTAGTTTTTGGAAGCTGTTGATTGATGAATCAGTTGTAGCTATATCTTGAAAGCACAAGCTTTTTACTCTATTGTTTCTGGGTGTAATGACTACTATAAATCCACGTTTAAGTCTTCCTTATAGTTTGTTTAATTTATTTATGCGTTATTGTAATTAATAAATTGTTGTCTTTTATTTATTTTTCTTTTTATGTTTGACATTAGACTTCTGATATCCAATTAAAAATTAGGTAACCTTGATCCAGATAGGATCTCTTTTTAAGAATAGTCTTCCAGTAGGAAAATTATAGTTCAAAATTTATGTTTTTATCTGAGAGGAAAATTATTATGATATTGCGAACAGGTACATGTCTTTTTATATCATGCCAATCCATAAGGCTCATGTAGGCTAAATAATTTATAAATCTACGAGTGGTTTAATACATTTTATCGCTTTACCTATTAGTTGTGTGCATTTTATTGCTCTACCTGATTAGTTGTGCAGTCTTATGCAGCTACATGCTCAAGCCTAGTAAAATCCAGAGAAAATCCAATCTTAAAATAGCAGACTACTAACTTACAGACTAAAAATATATGCTTCCTCTTCAACTGAAATATTTCCACAAAAATGTTCTTTTAAATTACGTAATGACCATCAGAAAGCTTAACTTCCTTTGTGATAATATCGTGTTCTTTTTTTCACGTGTATGTAATTGTCAATGCAAGTTTTTTTTTTTTTAATTTGTACAATCTTTTTCCTCTAGTGTTAGTATTTATTTTGTTCATTTGGAGTTGAAACTTGAGTGACACCACCAATTGTACGATTATTTGCAGGGAAGACTCTCTACTTCAATGGATGAGCCAATGAACATGCTTGGAATGATTCAGGTAGATTCACATTTTTTTGGCTGGATTATTTTCGAGTACTGTACCCAACGATGTTATTAACTGGAGGCTTCTTTGTCATTATATGTAGTCTCAAAAAACTGCAGAGATTCTATTAGACTTGAAGGTGAGCTTGATACTCTGCAGCCCTCAACTTGCTGCCATTAGCACCGCTGCAGCCATAGGACAGGTTTGATATCTTTGCAAGTTTGCAGAGGTTCCTGGATATTTTTTCCAGTTTAATTGAAAAAAATAAGTATTTTTCATCTTTGGGATTTGGCAGGTACAAGAAGCTGCCGATTGTTTGGGAGCAGATCGTGCACCTAGATACGTGGAAATAAAACAAATGCAGGAACTTGGAGATATGTCTTGGGGAGCATTGCTGGTAATTGCCATATAATTATTAAAAGATTGGTTGTATTGGATATTTGAACTCGACCTAGTGGTTTGTAGGAAGGAAGGGTCTATTATTATTATGATCATCTTTACTAAATTAGAGTTTATTATTTTGAATTTGATACGGCTATGCATACAAAATAGACAGTAATGCTGTAGGTCGAGCTGTCCATTAACACAGATTTTAGGTCTTATCGCCCCAGGAGCTTGAGTTTACTGCATTTCTCTTTTCAAACTGCTATATTGTACGTAACTAAATTAATCTGAAGCCAGTGAGATGTGAATAGTTTGTGTTTAATTTTTCGTTTGTTTACCTTTGTACTGTATCATTGCAGGGCCAGCTGCAGAAACAAGCTATTCAGCAGGGCAGATGGCAGAACTACTTGCATCAAGATTTCATAAACCTTGGAGAAACTTTTTCAACATTTTGGAGTAGGACTGAGGAAGCTTGGAATGGTGTGACTGAGCGCTTGGGAAATCTGCAGAAGGATGGGTCTAACCCTGAGAGTAATGTTGTAGTTGTAGGACCTGAAATGGTACTTAATGCAATAATATGCCATTGTCTTGGGCTAGAAAGGACTCGCATTAGCTCTATTCATCTTGATACAGGTAGCATCAGCGTGATCGACCTTCCTGATGGTCCTAATGGCGGAGAGGTCATTCGATGCCTTAATTATACAGCCCATTTGGGTAGGTGGTCAGTACCTATAACAAGGCCAAGCATGGATGATGAATAATTTTAGAAGATGCGGAATATCATTATTTTGCCGCGCCAGAAATCTGTAGTAAACATATTTCTTCGATGTTCTGGACCATGCTGCCATAGACATATTTCTTTTCTATGTCTATAATCGATTAAAAATTTTACTTGCCATACAGAGCTTCTTATCAAAGTTATAAAATAACATAATTAATGACTTTGGATTTTATTGTCTTATTGCTCCAGATTTTATTGTCTTTATAGAAAGAATAATGCTAACATAATTAATGACTTTGGATTTTATTGTCTTATTGCTCCAGATTTTATTGTCTTATAGAAAGAATAATGCTAATGTGTTTACGAACGCATGTGGAGATTAATGATTAAACGAATGTGAAAATCGAGAGTTAACAGGGACTCGCAGTGATCAAAATTGAAAGGATCTAGTTCTTCCCAGATGTACATTTTATAAAATATACTTCAATTAAAATTTAAACTTTCAAATTTATTCTTTAAAGAATTTAAACTTTCAAATTTATTCTTTAAAGTGATCAAAATTGAGAAGTCGTGGATGTAAATTTTATAAAATATATTTTAATTAAAATTAAAATTTTCAAATTTATAAAATTGAGAAGTCGTGGATGTAAATTTTATAAAATATATTTTAATTAAAATTAAAATTTTCAAATTTATTCTTTAGTATAGAAGAAAAATATAATTTATAAATTTCCAAAAAGATTAAATTTAAAACAGTTTTTTAATATTATCTTTTTTTTTTTAAATATACATAAAACATAAATTCATTTATTAAATTAATTAACTCATATTAATTATTTAATAAATTTGACATCATTTTAGTTATTTGCTTAATTAGTTCATATTATTTTAATTAATTAACTTAAACATTTTCCTTAAGTTATAGCATTTTCTAAACTTTTCCTAAATTTTTTTCACCTAAATATTGTGGATTGATTTTTATATTTAAGAAAAGTTTTCATATTTGATCTTGGAAATAATAATTTTCTTACAAAATTAGTGGTGGAGATGAGTTGTTATTTGAAGAGATGGCTTTGTGGCTTCTTTACTATGAGAATGTGAGTCTCATATGGCAAGCTAATTGGTTTAGCATAAGCGATGGGGGTTGCAGATCTTCTCATGTGGCACGCATACATAGTTGAAGTTGATTGGTTGGTCCTGGCTTGGTGATTTGTTACTTGAATAAACGGAGATCAATTACTTATATGAGATTTTTTGTCAAGATTCGAAGTTGATCCTATTCCTTTCCTTTTTTCGTGTTTGTTGTTTCTTGGTTATTGTAAGTTGATTCATGGGGAGCACTCTACCTTTGACAAACGCACAGCTAAGGTGCTTGTTGAATTGGATGTTACCCGTGGGCTCCTTCCTGAAATCGAGATTGACTGTAATAGTGTGGTTATTACACGAAAACTCGATTATTTGAAGATGCCCTTTCGTTGCAGCTATTGTCACGAAACCGGTCATTTGAGAAAATCCTGCTCTTTTTTATTACAAAGCATCCCACTGTCTGTTGGTTTCAATGATTCTGAACCCTCCCTTGAAACCACCCCTTCTCCATCTTCGCCTCATCAGACCCTACAGGATTCCCAGCCGTTGAAAGATGCTTCTATTGATTCTCTGGCTCCCCCTACCACGATTGGCCCCTATGACTCATCTTCTCCTACCTCTGTTGGTGATCTGACCAAAGGGGAGCTACAGTACATTACAGATGTAGAAACATTGGCCTTATTAGCCTCTCAATCTCATTCTGAGCTGGTTTTGGACCCCCTTTCACCTTCGCTCACTCTTCCTCTTCCTGCAATGACTTCCCCGGCCCCCTTTAACCTAGAGAATTTTCCTCCTCTCTCCCACTCCTCAACCCCTCTTTGTATGGATTCACAGTGTAGCCCTTTAACCACTTCCTCCTTTGATGATCCATCTCTACTCAAAGCTATGGATATCTTCACGAATAAATCCCCCATCTCACCTTTTGTCTTATCTTTGGACTCAATTAGATTCGAGAACATGACTATAAGAAGGGCTAAGAAAGGGAGTAAAGTTTCCTCTCAGGCTCCTATTGGTCTCTATACCCCTCTCTCGGCACACATTAAAGCTGCAGCTAGAACACACTCCTCTTCACGGGCACTTAGAGCAAAGTCACCTGCCTCTCAGGTTGACCCATGAAGATTGTCTCCATGAACATTCGTGGGCTTGGGGGGCCTACTAAACAGAAAGCCCTCAAAGATCTGTTTACTTCAATTAAGCCTGACATTATCCTGTTACAGGAAACGATGTGTGATCATTATACAGCCCTCCGCTTGTTTGCCTTCATGAAGTCGAGATGGGAATATTGTGCAATTGATGCACTTGGTCTATCTGGGGGTATCCTCTCGGCTTGGAACCCTCGCCTGATTTGGTGTAAAGCCTTTCATTCCTTTGTTGGTATTCTTCTTACTGCTAGTTTTAAAGGCCTTGAATCTGTCTTCTCCATTGTCAACTGCTATGGACCCTATGCCAATAGAACCTCCTACTGGGACTCAGCTGTAGCTGGTGGCATCTTCAAATATTCTAATCTCATCTTGGCTAGTGACCTAAACTTCACTATCTCTGATCTTGAGATCTGGGGTGATTGTGCCCATACGAATCATCTCTCACTATACTTTTCACAACCACTGGAATCTATGCACATGGTGGATCTTGCCCCCACTAAGATTGGGCCAACATGGAGAAATGGCAAAGTAGGACGTGAGGGTGTTAGCAAAAGACTCGACATATTCCTTGCATCTTTACATCTTATCCCATCCTTGGGATGCTATCACTCCTGGACTGAGCCTTCTGAAATCTCTGACCACTACCCGGTGTGTCTTTAATGGAATTTCAGTCTGAAGTGTCATCTTTATCCTTTTAAATTCAATCAAGCCTGGCTCCTCGAAGATGATTTTGATGCCCTTGTTTCTTCCTCATGGAAGGCTCTTGCTTCCCCTGCTGGTCCTATGTTTGACTTTAGTTTTAAGCTACAGAGACTAAAAAATGATGTTAAGACTTGGGAAAAACAGAAAAGTACTTTGAGAACAAAGGAGATCTTTGAGATTGACCGGGCCATACTTACTCTCCTTTCTTCCCATCACTCTGGTATTCTTACTGTAGAGGCTACTTCCTCCCTTTTACTCTTGAAAAACAGGAAGGAATCCCTGCTTTCACATTAGATCCTCACTTGGAAGCTCAAAAGTAGAGTTGATTAGATTCAGGAAGGTGATGCCAACACCAAATTTTTTCACTCCTTTGCTTCTGCCAGGAGGAACTCAAAAGCTATCTGGGCACTTAATAATCAGTTTGGGGAAACTATTGAGGATGATGCCAAATTAAAGTCATTGGGTGTCCAACACTTCTCTGAGCTCTTCACTGATGACGGTAAAACCAATATTGAGGCTCAACTTAAAGTCATCAGGCTTTTTCCAGCCTTTGTTCAGGAAGAGGATCAGGAACTCTTTATGTCAGCTTTTACTCTCAAAGAAGTTGAAGATGTACTCAAAGGGTTCAAAAAAGATAAGAGCCCCGGACTAGATGGGTGGCTGGTGGAATTCTACCTTCACTTTTTTTAATCTTGTTGGGCAGGATATTTTGAATGTTATCGAACACTCTATGCTAGAGGGTAGGGTCATAGGAGCTCTCAATGCTACCTTTATTACTCCCATACATAAGTGTGATAAGCCTACTACCCTTGCTGAGTACAAGCCCATATCTTTGTGCAATCTGATTTATAAGACTATTTCCAAGCTGGCTGCTATCAGACTTAAGGTGGTTCTTGATAAGGCTATCTCCAAGCATCAGTTTGGCTTCCTACATGATAGACAGATCATTGAACCCGTTGGTATTGTACAAGAAGCCCTCCATACTATCAAGACTGAAAATCAGAAAGTGATGGTATTAAAACTTGATCTAGTAAAGGCTTTTGACAAAGTTAACTGGTCTTTCCTGAGGTTGGTTCTTTTACAGATTGGTATTCTTGGTATCTATGTTAATTGGATCATGGGCTGTGTAGAGTCAACAAACTTTGTTGTTATGATCAATGGGACCCCTTCAAATTTATTTCCAGTGTCGAGAGGCATTAGACAAGGATGCCCTTTATCACCCCTCCTATTTATACTAATCATTGAAGGTTTAAGTCTATTGATAAATCAGGCGCTAAGTATAGGGGATTTATCGGGCATCAAAATTGCTCCCAGTCTTTACCTTACTCATCTGCTCTTCGTAGATGATGCTATCCTATTTGGTTCTGGTACACTGGTTGAGTGGTAGCACTATAAAAACATTTTGGAGACATTTTGTTATGCAACCGGAATGGAGATCAATGTAGATAAGTCTTCCTTTCTTTACAATAATATCGAGGAATCGGTTAGACAACAAATATTCAACCTCATGCCATACAAGATAGAACCTATTGCAGTTGGTTTTAAGTACCTGGGATTTTACCTCAAGCCTCTGGGGTATGGCATTAAGGACTGGAAATGGTTTTTACTGAAGTTTGAAAAATAATTGAGCAATTGGACTTACAAGCTACTTTCTCTGGGTGGAAAACTGGTTCTAGTCAAATCAGTCTTGATGAGTCTTGCAGTGTATTGGCTCTCACTAGCCCGCATGCCCGGCACTATTCTGAATTACATTAGGAGATACATCTTTAATTTTTTATGGGGATGCTCGCAAGGAAAACATAAGTATCATTTGGTTGATTGGTACACCATATCCAGGCCTTATACTCTCGAGGGATGGAACATAAAGAATCTGGAGTGGTTCAGTTTGGCCCTGCGTACCAAAAGCTTATGGCTTGCTCTTAATGGTGTTGGGCTGTGGTCACAAGTCATCAAGCATAAATACCTTAAGAATTTACCTGTTGATGTTTGGCTCAGACAGCACTCCTTCAAAGTTCAGGGTACCTCTCATATGTGGAATGGTTTTATTCAAGCCATGTCTTGGTTGGAAGACTAGCAATGGCAAGAATATCAAAGTAGGCATTGATCCCATAGCTAGGGTCTCCTCTGATCATACTCTGCCAGAGGATCTTAGATTGTAATTGGAAGATTATGGTATTCTCACACTCTCAGATGTACTCAACAGAGGAGTTTCCACTTCTTCTACTGATTACTGGATCTCTGCAGACAAGCTTGAGCTAGGTCGACTATGGAAGGAAACCTGGTCCAATTATACTAAAGGTTTACAGCATGGAGGGATTCGTATCAGCAATACACCTGATACTCTAGTGTGGATGTTTAATAAGTTGACAGGCACGGTAAAAGCCAACCTTATGTATGAACTACTTGCTAATATCTCTGTTACTCGCAGCCCTGATGATATCATGGTCAAGATCTGGAAATTTCACATTCCACTTAAGATTATTTGTTTCAATTGGCTCAATCTGTCGAATAGGATTAATACTTGTGACAACTTGATTAAAAAAGGTTGGATTGGACCAAACTGGTGCTACCTATGCAGATCAGCTTTAGAATCTGTTGATCACCTATTTATTAATTACAGCTTTACTAGAAAGGTTATTGCTCTCATCAGATCCTCACTTGACAGTCCACATTTTTGGAGGGAAACAAACTTTATTCTTAATGTCTCTTCCTGGATCAGCATAGGAAATACTCTGAAGTATCTTCCTCTTCTTTTCTCATGGCAAATCTGGATGACTAGGAACAAATGTGTTTTTGAGGACAAACTGCCTGATATATTTTTTGTTGGTCTATCTATTAAGAATCATCTTCAGCTCTATCCTATCATTAATCAGCTGAAAAACATAAGGAGAACTATTGGACCAGCACCTACTTGGGTTTTTCCCGTTGGTTTCTTTTATGGGGCATCAGCAAATCGAATGGGTGGTATAGGTGTACAGCTTTTGCTCAGTCAAGACCACTATTTCTGCTTCAAATTGGGAGTAGGTCTGAGTACAAATACCAGATCTGAGTAGGCTGGCCTTATGGACACTCCTTCACTATGCAAAAATCATGGACCTTCTCAATTTACATATTCATGGTAAGTCTGTTGTAATCATTAACTGGTTCAATTGAAGATCAGCTCTTACATTACTCACTCTTGATGGATGGTGTCATTGTATTAGGGAGCTGGAACCTTACTTTATCCAACTCACTGCCACTCGCATATATAGAGAACACAATACTAAGGCTGACAGCTTATCCAAAGAAGCATTAACTTTGGCCTCAGGCCAGCTTCAGTTTTCAGAGTTCACCAATGGTGAATGTATTGATCAGGGCTCTTTCTTACTTTTCTAGTCCTTAGCACTGGACCTTTATGTGCTGATCTTTTTTTACATCCTTTGGATGATGGTGGTGGATGAGCCCCATATATTTATGCACCTATTTGTTTAATGCTTCTTTGGATTAGCTACCCCAATAATAGTATGAACTCTCTATGTATTGAAGGGTATGGAAGCGGATGTAGTATTTCTCCTAGCTTACAACTCACTATGAAGCTTATTGGTAAAGTTGATCATGGAATGTAAACAACAAAAAATGGTTTTGATGTGTCTCCTACATGAGCTCAGCTGAAGTTGATGCTGTAGTATTTTTGTTGATGAATTTCACTCACCTTGAGCTTAGCACTTACTGATGATGTATCCATGTTCCCTTTGATTTCAATCAAATAGCAAGGAACTGATATTTTCCCCTGGAAAAAAAGTTGATTCATGGGTGATTTTCCAGAACCTGTAATCTTTTGGGTGAATGTGTTACATTCCCTATGGCTGATCCAAGTGTTGTTGTTTTCGAGCAAAAAAGAGAGAATAAAGGTTCGTTAATTTGTTACCAGTGGACTTATCATATTTTTATCGTGGGTGGGCAAATATATATATTGGAACTTGGGTGCCAATCCCCCCCCTCCCTAGGCTCAAGTGATCCGGGCTTTTATTGAGTTGTGGAATCAAAATCTGACATCATTGAAAATATGTGCTGAGGTAATTGTGAATTATTTTGAAATTCTTTGCTAGATTATTGTGCATCTTTGTGTAGAATAAACTTCAAGTTGCATCTTGATATATGTATGTCTTTTTCCTTTTATTCAAAGGATTTGGTATTGTTTGAATGGATTTCACTAGCAAATAACAAGAGCACTTTGCCAAGCTGAAAGTTGTAAGGCTGTGTCCACAGTCTAGAAACTCCAAATCCTTTACCGAAGTAAGTCTGGTGTTTTAAAAGCTTACAGATTGTGTTATGAAACTAGGGTATCATAAAAGTTTTCAAGTTTATTCATTTTTGAAATTATTTATTACTAGATTATTATTTTTTTAAATGAATATTAATTAACAAACAAAACAACTAATCCAAACTAGGATTGCCTTTTAAAAATACCAATGCTTTAAATTAGAATGCATTTTAAAAATACCACTGTATTGAATTAGAATGCATTTTAAAAATACCAATGCATTAAATGAGAGCATTTTAAAAATATCAGTGAGTTGAATTAGAGCACCCTCCACCTACATAAGGAATGCATTTATATTAAAGGAATGTATGCAAAGGAATGCATTTATATTTTTTTAAGACATGTCTTTAAGATTAAATAGAAGGTTAAAATTGATGGGGTAAACAAATCACTGTAAGAATTAAATTAAGAATGGAAATTAAATTAAGATTTTGATAACCATGTTTCTATCAAACATACATTTAATTTGTTTAATAATTGTGATTGAAAAAATTTATTATAAAATTTTTACAATTATATTTCCTCAAAATAAGCACCTCAACTTTATCAATAAGGTGAACTCAATCTTTGCTTTATCAATGAGTTGATGCATTTATAATTTATGATCTAAATGCAAGTGGTATTTTGATTATCCAATATTATATATTTACACTTAAAGCTCAGTAAATTATATATCCAAACCATAATTTTTTAATTAATGAATATATAAGTATTTTTCTTAATTAAGAAATGATTTGTCCAAAAATATAATACAATCTTAATTTATAAAGGATATAATATGTAATCTTGTAATTCTTTTAAAATATGATCTTTTTAATTTTTATTTATTTAAAATTAAAATTTATAAAATAAAATTTGAAGGTATTTATAAATTTAAATTTTACAGGATAAATATTTAATAAAAAACCATTTGCATATTTTTTTCTTAATTCATAAATATTTAGTTAAATTCTTTAAAAACTATATAATATAATCATATTTTATAAAAGATACACTACAATCATAATAGTGTAATTCTTCTAAAATCTATTATAAAATTGGACTTTTTAATTTTGTTATTTAAAATTAAATTTTAATATTATATTAATATATCTAATGGTATAGTCAAAGCTAAAATGAAAGTTTAACATAAAATTTTATATAATTAAATTTTAAAAATAAAAAAATTAATCTTTAATAATTTTTTACATTTTCATAATGAATTTTGCTATTACTTAGCTTGTATAATTGGTTATAAATTGATTGAATGGGATTGTTATTTTTATGTTTGCATAATTGATTATAAATTGATTCTATAGGTTTTTAATGAATTTTTTAATTATTTAATTTATTATTTTTATGTTTTTATAATTAATTATTTTTATTATAAATATATTATTATTATTTAATGCATTTTTTATGTTTAATTAATTAATTAATTTTATTATGATTTTTTTATTATTATGAATATTTTTATGTTTTTATAATTAATTATTTTATTGTTTGAATTAATTGAATAGGTGTATATTTTTTAAAAATGGCTTCCATTGGTAGTCCTAAAAAGGGTAAAAAACAATCATTAATTTTTTAGGCATTTGGTATCAATCAACATTCTAACCAGCCATGCCTTTTACAAAATGATGTTGACGTCCATTCACCTGAAGAACACGATTCAAGATAGCAATGAGATTCTTGAGGAGGAGCAAGCACCAAAGAGATGCCAAAAGATCATTTAAATCAAAATGGAAGACAATATTTCCTTGGGCTTATGCAATAAAAGATTCTAATGGTGTTGAAAAGATAAAATTACAATATTCCAATTACAAAACATGTAGAACTAATGGTAGATGTTGAGAAAGAAAGGATTATATCAGTGATTGAGAATACATATTTTGTTGCCATGCATGATTTACCATTAGAAGTTTATAAGCCAATTTGTGACTTAAATAGGTATAAGACACCCCAAATATGCCTTTAACAGATGAATACTCAGCATATACCAACACAACATCTCGAAAAGAGTTTTTACAAGTTGCTAAAAGGTATATTGGAAAAGGTTAAAAGATGAGATTCACCATCCAGTCCATTTTACTCAATTTTACTTGATGAAAGTACAAATAGAACTATGGAGCAACATTTGATTATCTATATTACATATTTGACAAATGCAGGAAGAGGGAATTGTGTGACAAGATTTTTATGCTTGCTTCAAATTAAGGATGGAACAGCTCAATCTATGCCTGATGCGGTAACAACTCTTTTAGCAGAGATGGATCTATCCTTGATGAAATTAGTTGGATTTGGATCTGATGGGACTTCTGCAATGACGGGTACACATGAAGGTTTATCTACTAAACTTCATCGAGATGCTCCTCATTTATTAGATATACATTGCATAGCTCATTGAGAAGCATTAGCAGCAAATGATGCTTCCTCTCATTTTCCAGAGTTACAATTTATTGATAAACTTACAAATAAAGTTTATTCTTGGCTTGGGAAATCAACAAAAAGACATGGAGAACTAAAAGAGCTAATAGAAACATTTCAAATCACCAGGTTAGAGGTGCTGCAAATTCACCAAATTGGGTGGTTGTCTAGAGGAAAGGTCATGGAAAGACTTGTCAAGCTCATGCCCGCTTTGTTGAAAGATTGGGAGCTATGGGAGAAAAAAATATATGATTTGGTAACAATATTTCAGTGCAATTTTGCATCCACTTACTTGCATGTGTTAATTGAGTTAAATAAATTGAGTCAAAAGTTTTAAGAAGATCATGTGGATATTACTTCTATTGGAACTACTTTAGATATTACAATTAACGTGCTTCGTAAGCGGTTTTTAGGAAGCATATTTGGAGCAGGTGCAGTGCACACATCATGCTTATTAAGCAGAGCACAAAAATGAACTCTTGAGTTTTCAGATAATGCATGTATGGTACATGTACATCCATTGAGGTTTGAAAGTTGTCCCAATACACATAGATCATGGACACTAGATGATTGCATTATTTGGAAAAAGCTTTGTAACCAAGGTGATTGATTCTCTAAATATGAAGTTTACGGATTTACCTATATTTAATACTACCAAGTTTTTCAGTCTTTGTCATTATTATGAGGAAACGGATGATAGAGATGCTCAAACAAGAATATGGTTAACATGTTTATGTGAAAAAATTGGTGTTGGAGATTCACCCATTGCGGATATTGCTAGATGTTTGGGTGAGATGGATGAGTTTATTTACACTATTTATAAATCATACGCAAAAAAAGAATATGTTTGGAGCATGGGATCTATGTGGAGGTGAACCTGAATGGTTTGAAGGTTTTCCATGTCTAATGCAATTATGGCAAATTATTCTTGTTATTCCAGCTAGTACAACAATATGTGAAAGAGGATTTTCATAATTAAATAGGATAAAAAATGAGGATAGATCAAGGCTTTCTTTTGAAACATTAGATTTGTTAATGTTTCTCTATCTTAATGCACCTCATGCTCTAAATGAGTTAGATTGGAATTCCATTTGTGATGTATGGAAACTAGTGAAAGCCCGAAAATATCTTCTACTGGGCAAATAGCCCCATCTCTTCCATGATGTAAATTTGATAATTTTGAAGAATATGAAAGAAAGGGAAGCAATTTGTGTACATTTGTGTAAAATAAAGGGAAATAATTGTGTGCATTTGTGTAAAATAGTAGCTTTGTGGATAAATTCGATTTTTTTTTTTTAAATCTGTTTAATTTATAGTTTGATTGAAATTACAAGTTTTTCATTAAATAGTTGGCTATTTTTTTTAACATTATTAAAATTTGAAAGTATAATTATTTATTAGGCATTTTTTATGAAATGTATAATTAAATTTTCTCTTTTCAATTAAATATAATTATTTTTTTCAAATTTTCGAAGTTAAAGGGTTTGGTAGATATATACCCTTCAATATGAAACTAAAAGCAACCCTTCAAATTTGATCACTGACAGGAAGGCAATACACCACACAAATAAGCACTAAGTCACCACATGGTTTACTATTTCAAGTTAAAATTTTCAAAACGTATTTGGCCATGGATTCCAAGCGTGCGTATGATATTGATAACTGCATAAAAACATGAGATTATTCAGAGTATATAGACAGTGAACAAGAGTCTTATTGGTTAGAACAATGTATGATGTTGACATTCATAGTCTAAAATAAACAAGAGATTGTTTAGAGAGTATATGCACTGACAAGAGTTTTATTGTCCGACGTATATATATTTGCCAAAACTTGTATTTCTATGTCGTTGCCATTCTTAGTTTGAAATAAACATTAAGATTTTCCAGAGTATATACACAGCCAACAAGCGTCTTATGGTTCGACGAATCTATATTGGTGAGAACATTGTATGTTGTTGTCATTCTTAGTCTGCAATAAACAAGATCCTTTTAGTAACAAGCCGATATGGTCGCACGAATTATAGTGACATGAGCATTACTCTAAAATAATTTGCACCGAGAGTAAGAGTAATCGTGTTCAATAAGAGGAATAGTCCAATTCTCAATATGTGGATTTTGTCTATGATTAAGGACGAAGATTAAACATGTTTATTTGCGAGTAATAGTCCAACTCTCAATATGTGGATTTTATCTATGAATGAGGACTTAGGTATATGGGCAATTTATGTAACAACTCTATCCCAATATAAACTAGTTTGGGTTTTCCTATTGGGATATCCATTTTTTTATAAATATTAACTTAATTATGTACTTTTAGGGCCTTTGTGTTACTACAACCCAAATGAGTATTTCACAAGCATATTTTCAATAAGGAGGAAGTCATGTTTATGGGTGATTGTCCACCCAACCAATATAGTCACATGAACCCAAGTGTTGCTTCTTCATCAAGAGCTCAAGGTCAATGAGGGTGTAGGATAAAACACTAAGTATTCAACTATATCACTCACTCTGCCCAAGAAATCAAATTAAGGATTAGACATCCAACTGATCAACCATAGTGTATTAGAGGCACTCTTGGAATTACAACACCCCCATACCCCTTGAGGTTATGGTGTGCAAGAACGTTCACTTAAAAGCCTAATTCACTCCCTCAGTAGGTCAAGTACCATACTCAACAATGGAGTTCCTTTTCAAGAACTTTACTCTCCACTCTAGCTCTAGATCACCCTTAATTAGTCATGTAACATTTTTAGCAGTGGAACCCCCAAGGGTCTAAAAGAAACTAATTGCTAGAGTGAATGAACATTAGTACCTCTAGTCGATCAAGTACACTCCCAGACTCATCTATCCACATGAATTAGGGTTGAGAAATTATCAAACTACTCCCATTAATCCACAATCAAAACCATTCTTTTTCTCAACGCATGAATTCTCAATCACCAACATCCAGTGCCCTCAATCAAGGCAAGATTTATTTTTCTCATTTCTCTATGGATCACAACTCCCTCCCAAGAATATCTCTTATTTACCATTCTCCCTACTAAAAAACAATAGGGGTGAAATTAGGCTTAGAAGAAAAAAGGGTAAAAAGTGAAATATGACACATCCTCATAGGATTTTTAGGCCGTATTAACTTAGGTAATTTCATGTCACTTTTTCCCTTCCTAGGATTACTAGACATTAGCACTACACATGCCATCCTCGTTGAATAAGAATCCCATCCCTTGGGCACGCTTTTTACTATTCCTTCATGTTGCTCCCATCCTTTGACCTAGTCAGTGTGGGTCCTGTGACATAATTTATCACGACGGGAACCATGTTACATCATTTAAAAGGAAATAAGTCAATGCATCATTAAGGACATAATCATCATAGTCATCGAGGAAACATTTATCCTAGAAATAAGGTGTCCAAAACATAATCTCTCCAACCAAGCATCATAATGTTCATCAAGAAAGGTCCTCAAGTGCCAGTACCAGCAAAACACAACAAACACTAAAATGGGTGTTACAATATTCCCCCTCTAAAAAGGGCCACATCCTTTGAGCCTGATCATTTAATCAAATTCAAATACGGCTCTTGGAATTGTAACCACTAATTGAATGCCATTATTCAACAAGGCACACACTATCATCTCAACAAAAATAGAGCACCAATTCATTCATTGTCATTAATCCATTGCTACATTTCTTCAATCATAACATTTGATACCAATATTTGAGCATAAAAAAACTAGTGCTAATTAGATAGTAACACAAACAACAATAATATTTTTGGCTACAAGAGTTTGGTTCTCATATAGAATAGCCACGATCATCATTTTTGTCATTCAAGCTATATCACAAAGGATTGTACTATTCAACCAATATTTATCACCCTAATCCTAAATACTTCCCATATGCAATACAATGCAAAATATTGGCATTCACCAATTTGAAATCAAGACATCAATTATTATACCAAATTTGAATCTTCATCTAAATCATCATCATCGAATATGATATTGGTACTTCATTAATATGCACATCAACCATTTCAATAATCAATATCATCAAAATCTTCAACAACTCGCCATTATTATCATTGAATTAATATGGTAAATTATCAAATATTATCAAAACCATCATCGTCGTCTTATCAATATGATCTTTAGACATCATCAAACCTAAGCATCAAATATCATCAATATCATGAACATCATTAAATCATCATCAATTAGCCACACCATTGTCAAAACAAATCAATATAATCACCATCATTTTTCAAGTCATTATTAGTAAATCAACAACATTATCAAGATCGTTAATACCATTAAAAACATCAATATCATCAAATCAATCATCAACATTAAGAGCATCAATAAATTTATTAGTAGCCTCAATAACATCAAACCATGAAGAGCATTTATAACATCAAGTTATCAATACCATCAAGAGCATCAGTAATAACAAGTTATTAATATCATCAAGACCATTAGATCCAAGGGATCAATAATATCAATAGCATCTTTAACATCGCGTCAATAATTTCATTACGAGCATAAAAAATATTAAGAGCATCAATAAAATAAATCCATTAATATCATCAGAAGCATTAATAGCGTCACATCATCAAGAGTATCAATAACATCAAGTCATTAATGTATGCCCCTTGAAGATGGAAATAAATCATACTTCAATTAATGTCTCCAAATATAGGTTAGATCATCAAAAGCAACTTGTCAAAAGAATAATGTCTCTTTTTCATGTAATGAGTTGATGAGATTTTCCAACAATATAAAAACCCCCTCCCCCAACCCCCCAATCCAAACCTGGGGTCAAATCCAACACACATTTTTCCTCCATTCCTAATCTTCCAAGCATGCCATTGGCAAATAATAGGAAAGGCTAACACATTTGTCTTCCAAATAAATGAATGTTATGAATATTTTTGAAGGATTTCATATTTAGTATTCCATAGAATTTGGTTCAATATACTCCTACGAGGCAATCTAACACCAGATACCATGACTAGAAGCCAAACTCTAAACACCTTTGCTAATAAACCTTGCTAAACAAAAACAAAAAATTAGACCCCACCCACTAGACTTTTTTTTTGGCTTTGTCACAATTTTCCATTTGTTAATGGAATATCATATTGTTGTCTTTGACTTTACCATAGAAATATGAAACTAATCCGTCTTAACCATCCAAGCACCCTTGGGATAAAATTTAAAAACATTTTGTAAATTGGAATGGCTTCAAATACACATTGGACTAAGCTAAGTCTCGTACACTTGGATAACCACATATTACGCCACACTTCGAACATTGTTTCCACCTTTATAATAACCCAGTTCCAATCATTTATATTGTGATAATTTGGCTCGAGCATAAAACCTAAATCCTTCAACATCTATGAACTCTATTTGATAGAAGGGGAACAACTAAACAAAGAACCTTGAGTCAACCTCATCTACTTCAAAGAATGAAATAGATAATTTGTTTGAATTGATCATCATGCCTATAGCACCAGAAGACAAGTCTAATACGTCTTTCATCTTTTAAGCATCCCTTATGGGCCCATCACAAAACAATAGGATGTAATCCACAAATAGCATATGAGCCACATATAAGGTTCTTCCTAAAACATAGTTATTGACTTGACGAGAGTTGTGACCTCAAAACAAGATATTTAGATTCAAAAACCCATGTTTTTAGGTCAAAAATACCAAAATCAACCCCCAAATTGAAAAGTGGCTACATAACTAGTAACACTTTTTTTGTGTTAAAATCACAACATTTTGCAACTATTGCCTTGACAACTTCATAATGTTGATAACCAAAACCTTAAAATCAACCCCTAAAAAAAAGGCACTATTAGTATCACCATTTTGTTGAGGTTAAAATTACAACTTGTTTGATACCATGGTCTTAACAGCATGTACCATTGCAACTAAAATCTTAAAATGAACCCCCGAATTGAAAAAGTGGTGGTATCAATGGCACCCCCTCTTTTTTTAAAGGCTAAAATTGCAACATTTTTCAAACCATGGCCTTACAACCGATATTGTTGAGATAAAAACAAAATCAAAACTCACATTAAGAAAAATCTCATCAAAGGCACCCTCCCTTTTTTGGGTTTAAAATTGCAACCTTTTATAAACCATGACTTAAAGAACGATATTGTTACAAACAAAATCGTAAATAAAGAGAAAAATTAATAAAAAGAAAGAAAATATAAATATAAGGAAGGAATATTCATAAGTGATGAAATTGTAAATGCATAGAGACCTTTAGACCTATTATATTACAAATATATCATTTTAAAAATAAATATTGGTGTTCTTCATTTTAATTATTTATTCACTTTCTTTTGACATTACTTGTTAATGTTTTTCATGTTATTATTTCATTCCTCTTCCATCTAAAAAAATTATTTGTTACACTCATAGTAACAAGATCTTGCACACTAATATTTGACATAATACTAATAGAGTAAAGTAAACTAAATTCTTAATTATATATACAGTTTTAAATTTGTAAAGATTGACAAAATTTTACTATATTTATTGAATTATGTTTAAATGTTTTAATTGTGCGGTATAGTTTTGATATTCATTGAAATTTAATTTTTAACATAATATTGGAATGCTAATGTTGTAGCGTAACTTTTAATCGTTCAGCCCTTCAATAAGTTTTAATATAAGAGTGAAATTAGAATAATAGCATCCAATGATAACTCATACTATGTGTGACTTTACCATGACAAGACAATGGCCACATTATTAATTCTTCAACTCATATGTTTTTTTGAACATTTAGTGAGCACAATTGAGTAATTGCACCATTGTGGCTTCTTTTTAACAATTTTGTTAGGTTGTTAGAGCTTATCACTTTAGAGGGTTTCCTTGGGATACCTTTGAGTTCAATTTCTTTGTCTTTCGAGGAGAATATTATGAAAAGTTCCTAAAAATCAAGAGTCATTGATACCAATGATTGTAACCATTCGGGCCCTAATACAAGATCAACACCACCCATTTGGATTGCAATCATTGGACTATCCAATAATTGCTCCCCCATAGTGAATTTATTGGCACTAATTTATGGCACCTCCATATTCAATCATTACTTGAGTTTCTGGTGTTGACTATATAAAGCAATTGGGAAGTTTGGCTAGTATGCAATTAATGAAGTTGTGTGTACTACCAACATCAGTCAACACTATTACCTTTTTCTTTTTTATATATCCTTCTATATTGATAGTTTTAGGGGTGCTAATACCAACCAATGCATGACAAGATATGGTTGTAGTAGTATCTTCTAGTTCTAGATCTTGATACTATTCCACTTATTGATATTCTTCCTCTTCACAAACTATGCAGAATAATTTATTCTCATTGCACTTATGCCCCTTACTCTACTTGTTGTCACAATCGGAAATAATCTCTTTTCTCTTAATTCCTTCCATTTTTGAGGTGTCAAACTTGTAGGTTGAGTGTCATTAGAGATGGGAACATTTCCCTCTCTATAAGTGTTTATGGCAAGCCTTCTAGTAGTCATATTTTTACTTTCAAATTTCATTGCCAAACTAAAAGAATTATCCAATTATTTAAGTTTGAATATATATACCTCATGTTGAATGATGTCCTTTAAATTTCCCATAAAGAGATCCAACACAATATCCTATGGAATGCTCTTCAATCTAAGACACAACTTTTGAAAGTGCTTGATGTGCTTTGTAACTAGACCTCTTTTCCTGAGATTTATCTATTCGATAATTGCCTAAAGAAAGTGTTGCTCATAATATCTCTATAATGTGTTATGGATCCATCCATAAATGCAAACCAATAGACAATATAGTCTTTTTTACAAGCACAAACCCATTGGTACCACATAAATTGGTTAGTCTAAATTAAAGGATGCAATAGTTACCTTTTGTAAAGTTGACATTCGGTGTAGATCAAATAATTCTTCCATCCATAATATCCATGTTGTCATATCATTACCATCAAAATTTCTCATATCAATTTTGGGAACAAATTATTTCTTTGGTCTCGAGTTGAACCCATAATGATGTGGATCTTTGAGTGATTAATGATCGAGTGACAAGGAATCAAACTTCCTGTTCTCCAACTGTGTTTCAATTTTCTCAGTATGTGACTAGGGATCAACCCTCTTATTCTCCGTGTCTTCTTCTTGAGGAGGTGAATTAGGGGTAAGGAGGAGTCTTAGGCTCATTTGATATCCTCTCATACATATCTTTGAGATCATTTTTTTAATATTTTCTTTGATATCCTTTTAAAACTCTTGAAATTTTAATTGTCTTACCATATCTATGATTTAAAACTTTTGTATCATGTTTCCTTTCAAGTTTTTTGTTTTCTCTTCTATCTTGTACATTCTAAAATCCATCTCTTGATTTGCCTCTTATATTAATGATGAATTCCTATGAAGTTTTAGCCTGTAGTAACTTGATATGTCTACTCCAGAATGCCATAGGTTTGATCAAATTTTAATATGCCAATAGAAAGTTATGGTAACTTTTCCAAAAAATGTTTTTTTTGTCTGCTTTAGGAGAGAGACTTGTACGACCTGCCACGTGTTCTATTTTTTATAAGATGCCTCTTAATTTTTTACCAAAAATGCTATGTTCTATCTTATTTCTGATGCAACTAGTAGCACTCAATTTGGAGCTCACAAGATTCATAAACAATAGTTTTACTTAGAACATTTGTTTGAGACTAGTTAAAAATCATGTCTTCCATTTGACTATAACTCTAAATTTTTAGAGAACCAAAATTTGAAAATTTTATCATATGTACCACACTATATCTCTTGAGGCTCCAAAAAATCGTGTTTTATGTATCTTACCTAATATATATATATATATATATATCAATTATTGCAAGATGACTTGTTTTGAAGGACCCAAGCCAATGATTGTATGTTATGACATCAAATGTTATGGACCAAAGTCCCTACAAAAGGGAAAGAAGAAGTAACTCCACTACTTCAAAATGAAATAAAGAGAATGAATAAGAAGTCTCTTGTATGGAGCAACCTCATTTTACAATATATCAAATGTACAAAAATGATATGATCTTTAAAACTAGTTCTCCTTGGTATATATAGGATACGAAGGGTATAATTATAATTAAAGGGTTGAGCAAAACATTAAAGGGTCTAGCTAACCAACAAGGACAACACTAATATAACAATAGAAATATAATTATTCAATATATGGCCCAATGCTCGAATTCAAGTGTTGTGAGCCTCAAGAAAGCTCTCAAGCTCAATGAGGGTGTAGTATAAAATCAAGGACCAAACATCCAACATATAACTCACTATATCCACCATATCACTTCAAGGACCATATTTCCAACTCATCATCCATAGTGTCATGGAGAGACTCTTAGATTTATAGCTCCCTAATTCCTCTTAGAGATATGGTGTGTAAGAACACCCACTCAAGCTCTTGATGCATACATTGGTTGTTCAGGTACCATACTCAACAATGTATTTCCTTTGCAATAACTTTACTATCCACTCTAGCTCTTAAGAACACCCCAGTTGGTCAAGTACCATTTTAGCATTGGAGTTCCAAGGGATCAAAAGAAACCAATTTCCAACCTCAATGAGCATAGTACCCATGGTTAATCAGGTACACTATCGACCTCATTTACTCACGGAGATTAGAACGGAACATATAGTAGACTACTCCCAATAATTTACAATCAAAGTTATTTTCTTTCTAAAGGCAAAAACTCTCAATAATATAGCAACATTTATCCCACTCACACAAGATAGGCATTTCCTTTTCTACTAATATCTCAATGGATAGCATCTCCCTTCAAAGAATGTCTCTTTGTATTTCATACCCCCTATGTGAATATAATAGGGAGGCAAGTGATCCAAACCTTGAGACCGAGATCCTGAAAATGCCAAGTAAAGAGGAGACAAAACATGTAAATCTGCTATGAAATTCATAGAAGGAACATTGACAAAAATAAATAAATGAAATACACCATTAAAATACAAGATAGAGTTGAAGAAGAATGATTTTATTCATATGAACCCTTACCTGCAATGAGGCAAATTTTAGGACCTCTTCTTCTCGATCTTAACTCTCTCCCTGCTACATTTTTATAAGGTGTCTTGTTGACCATGTTGACTTTGATTAATTGGCTCCATAAATTACATCTCCGTCATGTTCCCATTTACATTTAATAAAAATATGGCTTTGCTTTTACATCCAAACTTAAACTATAAGTCCCCCAAGATTCAAATCATTTCCCCCCTTACAAAGTGATAGTCCCAATAATTTCAACAAGCAAAAACCAAGACCTCATTATGTATATTGATAGCATGCTTACAATTTTCCAATTGCCAGTGAATATAAGGGTTTACTATGGTTTACCCATAACCTTTGCTTTGTAGATAACATATACCTAAGTTGGAAATGACAAGATTTATCTTCGCCCGAATCATAATGTCTCGACAACTTCAATTGCCCAATAAATTACATGGGTTAAAAAAGATCACAATAGAATTTAATAAAAATTCAGATGAAAAATTCATGGCTTTTGGGACAATTAATGTCTTGTTGTAAATTTGTTCATACTTTTTTCTATAGGCGATGAAATCAAATTCTTCCAAAGACCTATTTGACATATCAAAGAGATATTTTCATCGGTATATGTAACTTGTTATGTAGTAGCTTGAGTAGTGAGAAAATGCTTGTTGAAATTCAAGTTATGCAAAACCTTACTATGACAAATACCTATAGATCTTCAATTGATTATATCTCCTAAAATAGGAAGCAAAATGAAATTCTCTGAAAAAACCCATTTGAGAAGAAAAAAAGAATTAATGAGCTATGGTATGCCATGTGAATTGGCCTACAAAAGAAGTGGAATCCATTTAAAGTTTTCATAAGAGAGTCATCCTCCATTCCATCCATTATTTATGGCATCCTTTCAAATGTGTGTAGGTTGAGAAATAGTTGAAATGAAGTCATCCAAGCTTTAAGAAGTTGTAAGAACATTATTAAGTTTTTCCATTGCCATATGAATATGCAATAATGTTGATGTGAGAGCATTGAGTGAAAAGGGCCACAAATGATATAAGGCATAGAGTGGCATGGGTTGTTGTAGAGTTCATGGAAGTTGAACCTTTGTAGGTGGCATAGAAACCCTACAAAATTTCAGAAAATGTTGCATTCCAATGGATATAGTGAAATCCATTTATGATGCTCCTATAATGATGAATATAGGTTTGAAGGCAAATAGACATTGTAAACCAAATGGACCACCTATGATGCTTACATTGTATGGCCTAGTAAATGGATTCCAAGAGTTTTAAAAGGAGGTTAGTCATGTTGCATATATTTGAACCATACATATGCTTCAAGCCATCATTCCCATGGAGTAATTACCAGCTTTGATACAAATGATTAATATCTTGAGGGTCAAATATTCAAAAGGATTGAATGACAAAAGAAGAGGAGAGAAAACATGCAAATATGCTATGAATTTCATAGAAGGAACATTGAAAAAAAATGAAATACACCATGAAAATACAAGAGAGAGTCAAAGAAGACGGATTATATTTACATGAACCATTGCATGCAATGAGGCCAGTTTTAGGACTTCTAATTCCCAAGCCCTGCTACCTTTTTATAAGGTGTCTTATTGACCATGTCAACTTTGGTCAATTGACTCCATAAATCACATCTACATCATGTTCTCATTGATATTTAATAAAAATATGGCCTTACTTTTACATCTAAACATATATTATAACCCCCCCTGAGATTCAAATCAACAATATTTCCCAAAATTAATCAATACCCATCCAAATTGCTCCCATCATCCAACCTAGGTCGATGTAGGTTTCCTAACACGGTTTATATATATATCGGATCATATCGGATCACTGGATCACAGTTTATATATGTAGGTTGCTCATGAGGATTTGCATCATATCGGATCACTGGATCATTGATTCCTTATCATCAATCATATGAGTGGAATGGTAGTGCACCAAATCACATAGAAGACACTAGATCGTTGAGAAACAAATCCTAGTGCTAATGTGGATTGTAGATCATTAGTTCAACAAAAGCATTGTCTTACTTATTGTTGTGTTTGAGAATCTGTACTGAACATCCATAAGCATATTTAAAAGTAGGTCTATAAGATCTATTAGATATGTATTTCTATCATATATTAAAATCGATGCTATGACTTAGATGTGATTTCAAATCTATCATATATATCAAGCAGAGTTACAACTGTTGCTCCTATTAGATTCTGACAGGCAGATCATGGGCCAAAAATGGTCTTCACATAGATTGCACGAGAGAAATAAGAGAAGAATAATTGAAGAATGATATGAGAAATCTTCCATTAATTTAGTATTCGGATTATGGGTGAATATATAATACAACATCAATGAATAATTCGAATAACTACTCAAGTAGTTGAATCTACCGACCTAGATTGACTCTAGAGCTAACTTGTAGTGAGAAAATCACCATGATAACTAACTAGTGTAACTACAGATCACCAAATCAGTTATAACCAATTACAATCAGCTACAATCAGTTAACTGAAGGGGTTAGGTGAGAAAAGGCGTCCATATTCCCATGAATCATGAAAATTTGCGCTAGAGACACTGGAAGTGATCTAACTGATGGGGATCGGAGCACAACTAAGGATAATTAATGACCTACCGGGGTGAATTGTTGGACATTGTTGGTGGCACTCCGAGTGGGTTCCTATAACATAGGGATTGATCCCTGGATCTCCAAAATGCATGCAGACAGGTGCAATAAGTGGCAGATGTCCACTAGTCATGTCCCCCATGCACTAGTGAAGTGATGAGACCCTCTAAGCTACGGAAATTAAACAAATAGAGTTTATGTGGTAAAAGGAGACAAAGGGAGGATTAATAATAATCCTAACACCCCCCCCCCCCCTTTAATCCTAATTTGGACTACCTAGGATCTTGTAACTAATACCAGAGGTCACCCATTACAATCTAAATGTAAAAAATATGTATCCATGTAAAATGAGGAAAAAGGGCAAAACCGCATGGGGAAAATCCTTTCCTAAAAAATGTACATGATATACACCAAAAAATAAACTGCTCCAACCAAGTAGGTGTGAACTTGATTAGATGTATGGAGGAATATTCTTCTTGGGAAGAAGAGGGATATGCTCAAATTGATCATGAACATATACATCTTCATAAGAGTTTATGGGACCATATGAAGCAACTGAGAGAATCTAACCAAAGACCAACAAAGAGTGCTCATTCAACTTGATCTTGAAATCAGGTTCAAAGGAGACTTGATGTGCTCGATACTTTGAACCATGTGAAGTAGATTCAACTCCAGATGAGAGGAGCATGCATCCAAGTGAATGCAAGAGGTCTCCATCATTTCTAGCATTGTGAGGAGATGAGTATGTGATTGAGCAGGAAGAGGCATAAGACCTGGGACCATGGAGAGCAAATGCTTGAGCTCCAAAATCTGATGTAGCTTCTAAAATTATCCATGAAATCATAAAATGTAATATCAGCAATTCATAAGAATATACTGACATCAAATCCCCAACAATGACCTTGAAAGAGACTTGAGGTGCTTGATTTTTCTCACAAAAACTCATGAGATCAGCTACAGGCATGACTGAGAGGTCTTGAATCTTTGAATTTGAACCAATTAACGTGAGAGACTCAGTCGGATGGAAGGAGAGTTCTTCAACCATGGAGGTTCGAATATCCTCTTCTAGAATAGTTGCATGAAAACACAAGACATCAATCTTCTCAAAAATTTCGAGAGCAGCAACAAAATGATTATGGTTTCGAATTGAATTAGTTGAAGACTTTGTCATTTCTTATTTTTGTAGAACTTAATCTTCTTGATAAATAATGGAGGCTGGAAGAACTTGAAAGGTATGTTCTATCCCAATGTCGTGTACTCATCTCTTCAGTCTGTTGGCCAAATGCTTTGTCCAATCTGGACCAAATTTCACTTGGGAATTCAACAACATCAATGAGATAGCGCATCCTAGGAGGAATGGCTAGACACATGGCTCCATATGCTCTGTCACAGTTATTGAAGCAAATAGATTTCTCATCATCGGATTCTGGCATTTCCATAGCTCCAATAGACACATCAAAGAGTTGATGCCTCTTAAGATATGCAATCATCTTCAATTTCCACACATCGTAATTGAATGATGATAGAGGAGAGATTGATATTAAATCCATATTGAAGTTATACAATAGAGGTTTTTGCAATTTTCTTCTTCAAATTTGGGAACAACTTTGAATCAAGAAGTTGTACATGTAAATCAAATCATGTATGTAAGCTTAAATAAAAACTCAAAAACGTGATTGATGTCATGTTTCCAATTCAATCACAACTTCTTCTAAAGTCAATGAAATTAAATTTCGTCGAAGACCCATTTGAGATATCGAAGAGATATTTCAAATCATTTAAGAAACTTAACATACAACATCCTATGGAGTGAGAAATATCAATCCGAAATAGAAGGTATGGGCGGATGCGAGCTATTGAAAACCTCCTATATTCAATTGAACATATCTCTCAAACAAAATGCTCAAATTGAATTCCACGAAAAAAACCATTTCATATCACAGAAAGACCTTTCAAACAAGTTATGGTAGGCCCTCTAAGATGATCTGTAGAAGTCGTGGTACCTCTTCAAAGTTGGTTGCGATTTTCAATTTTTGTTGTTGAAGCAAGTTCGCTCAGAGAGAGAGAGAGAGAGCTCTCTCTAGGAAAAAGTTGGACAAGTATAAATAAATATGTCGACCTCCTCATTTGACACACAAGCAAGTTCGCTCAATCCAATGAGACAAGTGCGAGTGAGAGAGAAAGAGAGAGAGTAGTTGTCCAGGAAAAAGTCACTCCAGGACAAGTAAAAATGTCGACAAGAGAGAGAGAGAGAGAGAGAGAGAGAGAGAGAGAGAGAGAGAGAGAGAGAGAGAGAGAGAGAGAGAGAGAGAGA
>LPNX010446010.1:131966-185144 GCA_001517045.1 Pseudotsuga menziesii
ATTTGACACACAAGTCACTCCAGGACAAGTATAAATGTCGACCTCCTCATTTGACACACAAGTCACTCCAGGAAAAAGTCACTCCAGGACAAGTATAAATGTCGACCTCCTCATTTGACACACAAGCAAGTTCGCTCAAGCCAATGAGACAAGTGCACAAGAGAGAGAGAGAGAGAGAGAGAGAGAGAGAGAGAGAGAGTAGTTGGATGAATACTAACATCTTGGGGTTATCTTATCTTTGTATTTGGGTTATCTTTCTATGAGATAGCTTTAGCTCTTCTCTATATTGACATTGTACTTTGTTGACGAATCTATACTGAAGAAGTTTTGTCGAGTTTTCTTCCCCAAGATGGTTTCCCAGGATAAATATTTGAGTATGCTGTGAATGTCTTTCTTTCAGTGATCCTTATGCATGTAGTTATTTTGATATGAGGTAAATTGAAATAAAGATTGAATAACATAACTGCTTTAAGTAAAATTTCAACACTTTGTACCCATTTTCTCTTTATTAGTCCATAGTATCCTTAGATTTCAAGAACCTTGTAGTTTGACAATATTGACACTCCTAAGACATTAATAAATATTTTATTTATTCACATGGGAGCACAAAATTTTCCTTTAAACGTTGATTTGTTCCTTGTATCTAAAATTTACAAACTATACGTCTCAATAGGATGTCCCATGTCTTTCTTATCGCAAGCTTATTGTGAAGAGAGCCAAGGTATGACAAAATCCATGAATAAATTACAACCTTAGTTGAGATGGGTCTTCTTGTTTCTCCAAGATCTATTCCCTTCTCCTTTTTTTCCTTTCAAAATGAAACCGAAGAAGGAGAATGTGTTTATGCCATTTATTTTTTGACAGGGGGAGTCAAGGCCCTTTCGAACTCTACCAATGGAATATTTATGCACCAAATATTATTGATGGTTTTGATAACTTGATGTTATTGATGCTATTCATGGTTTGATGTTATTGATGATACTAACGATTTGATGTTATTGAGGCTATTGATAACTTGACGATTATTGATGTTTTTCCTCCATTACTTGGAGGAAAAGTTGAGACCAGGGTTACACCTTTATCACCATGTGATTTGAATACAGGGTCGAACATAGTAGAATCCATTTGAACCACTACTAAAATACATCCATACAAACATACTAGGTATCTCTTATGAATGTGAAAACTCAACTAACCTCTCTTCCTATAACTCCACATTGAAGTCTCGGGTACAACGTAAGGTCTCTCTAAATTCTTCATCGGTACAAAAAATAGAAGCCATACATCCAAGTGTCTGTCTCTTCCTAATATAAGAGGCACTCCTCCATAACTACATGTCTCCCTCACTTTTCACACTCTACTATCATCCTTGATGTCAACCCCATTGTAGAAACCCTAGCCTCTTGGACCTAAATGAATATATGGGAGTTATTTATAGGAAATGAATTTAGATTTTTTTTGAAGAAAACATGTATAGATACGATGGATGATGGGCCATGATAAAGATGACAATATTGTAAAGTAAGGAAGATATGTTTGTTTGCATATAGAGTGGTGCCATGGATGACGAATGCAAGAATGAAGATGTTATAGCCAAATTAGACAAACATATAAAAGGTTGTAGTTTTTTTTGTCATCAAAGACATGTCAACAAGTATGACCATTACTGTAGGTTGTTAACAACATGAATATCACTTTATCGAATCTAAATCTATGTTATATTGTTCATATGTGGTAGATATGAGTGATGAATATGCTTGATATCTCTACTGGAGCTATTAGGATTATTATTAATCCTCCCTTTGTCTCCTTTTACCACATAAAGTCTATTTGTTTAATTTCCCTTGCTTAGGAGGTCTCATCACTTCACCAGTGCATGGGGGACATGACTAGTGGACATCTTCCACTTACTGCACCCGTCTCCATGCATTTTGGAGCTCTAGGGATCAATCCCTATTTTATAGGAACCCACTCGAAGTGCCACCAGGAGTGTCCATCAGTTCACCCAAGTAGGTCATTAATTATCCTCAGTTGTGCTCTGATCCGCATCAGTTAGATCACTTCCAATGTCTCTAGTGCCAGTTTGCATGATTCATGGGAATATAGGCGCCTTTACTCACCTACCCCCTTCAGTTAACTGATTGTAACTGGTTATTAACTGATTTGGTGATCTGCAGTTGCACTAGTTATCTATTATGGTGATTTTCTCACCCCTAGTTATCTCTAGAGTCAGCCTAGGTTGGTAGATTCAACTACCTGAGTAGTTATTCAAATTATTCATTGATGTTGTATTATATATTCACCCATAATGTGAATACTAATTTAATGGAAGGTTTTTCATATTGTTCTTCAATGATTCTTCTCTTATTTCTCTTGTGCAATCTATGCGAAGACCATTTTTAGCCCAAGATCTTCCTGTCATAATCTAATATGGTATCAGATCCCGGTCAGTCTATAACAAAAAAAAATTCTAGTTTTGTGCAGGTACAATTTCAACAACAAAAATTGAAAATCGCAACCAAATTTGTCGACACAAATCAAGCGTTGACATCTATAAAAGTAAGAGAGATGCCTGCGAGGTTCGATCAAATACTCAGAAAGAAACTAACAAGAAAGTTAGTAAGGTAAAATATTTTTCAAAAGTTGTTCAACACTAATCCATGATAAAGATGTTGTCACGAAATTGAAAACACTCATAGAAGAGACTCCGGAAGAAGTGCGACCTGAAAAAAGAGTTAACCATGTTGGGAAAAGATTAAAAATTGGTCGCAAGCTGCGAATGACTGCGCATATAGGATACTATGACATGGACCATATCATTCTCGATTTGGGCTCTGATGTCAATATCTTGACAAGGAAGACATGGGAAAGCATGAACAAGCCAAGACTGGATTGGTCTCCCATTCAGTTGAGGTTAGTAAATCAGTGGAAGGTTCTACCCATAGGTTGACTAACTCAAGTACCTATTGAGATAGAAGGTATGAGAACATGCGTAGACTTTGAAGTGATCAACATTGTTGATGATACAAACCCATATCCTGCACTTTTAGGGATTGATTGGGCGATAGAAAATCATACCATCATCAATTTTAAGAGAAAAATCATGTCATTTGAAGATTCAGAGATGAGGGTGGTCGTGCCAATTAATCTGTTGGAAGGACAAAGATATGTCAAACCAGTGAATAGTGAAGGACAAGGTGATTACCTGGATCATATATATATAACATTATGTCCTCTCGAGATGAATATATAAATCCAACAACTGATGGAAAGCTTAGTTGGAGGAGTATTAGCTCCTATACGTCTGATTTAGGTGAAGCATTAGAGAATTGGCAGAATTGGATGCACGAAGTTTCCATGAGAAGATGTGTGAGAACTACAAAATCTATGCGATGGGTAGGAGTTGAGGTGAGTGAGCTTCCTAGATATGAAGGTTTGTCAAACCTTGCATATTTTATAGAAGAATTTGAAGAAAAATTTACACAATCACATCGATTGTATGACTTGGACTTTGTGCTGAAAGCTATGCCCGCTAGATGGCAGGGTACACATAAACAATCTATCTCTGAGTGGTCGCAATGCAGAATATTGTTGGAGATCGGATTTGGAGAAGAGATCAGTTATATTGGTCACATGTATACACGATTGTCAAATCCCGTTGAACATATTGAGCATTGTCGCAGCACATGGCATAAATATCCGCGACAAGGACGGGTTCATCACTTCATACATACACTGGACATGATACCAAGGAATTGGTATACATATTTTGAACTGCGCTGGGGAACTCTTTAGTGGGAAGAGATGGCCACTAGTTTCACACATACATAATTCGAGTTCGTAGATGATCACCCAACAATTGATGTCACCTTGCAAGTAATGAAAGAGAAGGATATGTTCCCTACCAGGTTTTCAAAGATGAAGGGAATAGTTGGAGATCTCAACGAAATGAAAATACCTTTGAAGCCTGGCGCAAAACCGGTCAAGCAGCGACCATATCGGTTGAATCCACGATACAAAGAAAAGGTCAAGGATGAATTGGACCGAATGTTAGAAGCATGTGTCATAGAACCTGTCGAAGAATCAGAATGGATTAGTCCAATATTATTCTAGGACAAGAAGATCTCAGGAGAAATAAGAATTTGTGTTGACCTAAGAAAATTGAATGATGCTTGTTTACATGACCCATTTTCAACTCTGTTTACTAATGAATTACTGGAAAGCGTCGGAGGGCAGGAAATGTATTCGTTCACTGATGGATTTCTGGGTACCATCACACTAGGATTGCAAAGGATGACCGGCACAATACTAGCTTTACGACAGAGTGGGGATGTTTTTGGTATACGGTAATGCTGAGAGCCTTAGAATGATGTTGGAACATTGTCACCAGTATCAAATTTCATTAAATTTGAAGAAATGTATCTTTGCGCCCCATTTGGAGTTTTGTTGGGCCATGTGGCTTGTCACGATGGAATTTTGGTCGACCTAGACAAAATTGCGATCATTCTCGATCTACCACCACTTACCATAGTTAAACAGTTGAGAGTATCCCTCGGACACACGGGATACTACATAAAAATTATCAAGGGATATGCGGAGATGACTGCTCTGATGGAAAACCTTTTGAAGAAAGATGCTAAGTTTCAATGGACATAGAGATGCCAAGAAAGTCTGTACACATTGAAAAACAAGATGGATACTGCACCAATACTTGTATTTCCAAAGTGGAAAAATAAATTTCATGTCCATTTCAACGCGTCGTTTGTCGCACTCGACGTGGTATTGACGCATTCTAGTGAAGGATTGATCAATCATCCCATTTCCTTCGCTAGCAGGAAGTTGTCGACTGCAAAGAAAAATTATACCACGACGAAAAGAGAAGGTTTAGCAATGGTATATGTGCAGCAAAATTCATACATTATTTACTAGGTGTACATTTTAAGATGTACATTGACCATTATGCATTGAAATACTTGGTTAATAAGCCAGTGTTGGGGGGGAGATCTACCGATGGCTTCTCCTCTTCCAGAAATTTGATTTTGAGATAATTGTTAAACTTGGTCGATTGAATTTGGGACCAGGCCATCTTTCAAGGATAGAAATTAGTGAAGAACCTAGTAACATGGATGATAATCTCCCTTATGCGCAACTCTTTTCCATAACTATGTTTGATGATCATTATAGAGATATCAATTAATTTTTGAGTACAGGTTATACGTCAAGTGAGTTCACCCTGGCACAAAATAAATAGTTGGCTACACGAGATGTGGATTTCCAGTTGATTGTTGGATAATTGTATAAAATGGGTCCTAGTGAGATTCTTCGACATTGTGTTTTGGAGCACGAGTGACTATTGATATTAAATGAAGCACATGCTGGTGTTGGAGGAGGTCACTATGCAGGGAAATCTACGGTGCACAACATTTGGCAAGCAGGATTATGGTGGCCTACCATGCATGCAGATGCTTGGGATTATTGTTGCAGTTGTGATGTCTGTCAACGAACTAGAAAGCTGTCACGACGAGACGAAATGCCATTGGTACCTAAAACAACTCTACAAGCATTCGACAAATGGGTCATGGATTTTGTGGGTCCTATCAGTCCGATAGAAAAATGCACTAGTGCACGTTATATTATTACTATGACTGATTACTTAACCAGATGGGCCGAAGCAACGCCAGTAAAGGATTGTGCTGTTGTGACTGCTGCAAAGTTTTTATTTGAGAATGTCGTGACACGATTTGGATGTCCAAATATTTTAATAAGTGACCAAGGTACACACTTTGTCAACCAATTGATTGCAAAACTCACAAAGGAATTCCAGATTCAACATAGAAGGATAATACCTTATCACCCTCAAGCAAATGGAGTTGTTGAAGCCTTTAAGAAAATTCTGGAGAATGCATTGACAAAGGTTTGCAATGTTCAAAGAGATGAATGGGATCAGAAAATTTCAGCGGTGTTATGGGCATATCGCACGACTTGTAAGAAATTAACAGTGCAAACTCTATTTCGGTTGGTGTATGGACAAGAAGTTGTGATTCCTATGGAGTATATTGTCCTAAGCTTACGGATTGTTGCGATCACAGAGATGACGGATGTCAATGTTGTGGAAGAAATATTGTCACAACTTTTGCAACTATAAGAAGAACATTTTGTCACAGGATTTCATCAAAACGTGGAAAAACAAAGAGAAAAAGCATGGCATGATCGACACATTAAGAGAAATCACTTTGAGGCTGGAGGACTTGTTCTTATGTACGCCAACAAATTTCTCAAGAATCCAGGAAAGTTGAGAACACATTGGTTAGGATCGTATATTATCACAAAGATCACTAATGGAGCAGCTGTAAAATTGCAAAAGTTAGATGGAACAGAGGTTCAAGGCTTAATGAATGGAAGTCAAATGAATATGTATCGTGATAGTTGTGATTTGGTCGCATAAAAAAAAGAGCAAGAAAGGCTAAACAAACAGAGAATTTTTTTGTTCGCAGACTTCTAGTCTGTCGTGGGAAATGATAATGTCTCGCAGACTTGGTGTCTGGTGCAGACCAGAAATTTAGGGCAAAGACACAGTCTGTCGCAAGAAAAGGAGATCTGGTGAACAGAAGAAAATAGGTTGCAATGAGTGTGATGTTTACGTGAGAAATACAGACAGTGTAAATATAACAACTGGATATCACTCATTTTCGATAGGACAGCTGGAGTGCATTAAGTTTAAAAGGTCGTGAGAATATGGCGGCGTATTGTTAAGTCAATTCGCTCATGATTGCAATGATATCATAGCAGGAAGTAGCAGGCTACATGGTAGTTTTCGTATGATGATTCAAAAAGATGATCGACATGATGGATCGTGTTTCCACTATTCCACTTGATAATTGTGCATGTGAAGATCTAACATACTTAACGAGTAGGTTTATCTCGCATTCCCCTTCACTTTCAACTTAGTTTGATTCACTGCAATGAGGAATTGCTCTCTGCAACACGTAGGGCCGAAGTAAGTTGTTACAGAGGTATGGTTACTACGAGTCTTAGCGACATTACACTCACAGCCTCCATGATTGAAGCAATGTCACCTATGTTGGTTGAGAGACATGTCGTTGGATATGTTCCACTGCAAGCAGGGATGGGATTGGGAGTTGAGCTAGTTCCAGTACTCCCTCAGACAAGGATACACACAAACCTATCGGGTTCACCAATGAGGAATTGTTCCGGTTACCGCAAGAGTAAATCCTTCTCAGCACTATTGATGAAGAATGAAGAAGCAATAGTTGCAATTTGAGTGCCAAATGACATTCCACCGAAACCACCGAATAGACTTGTGAAACAATTTTCCAGAGTGCATAGTATCCATTGCTAGATCCTGTCGGTCTAAACCAGTATTCGGATAATGATAAATAGAGAAAAATGCCACCATCATCTCAACAAGAATCTCAAAACATAGTGGGTGATGATGTTTAAAAGAAGAAAATGAAATGACAGATTTCGACGACGAAAAGTAAGACGTCGATGAGATGGCAGATTTCACCAGCAGTAGAACAGAGAAGATGATTAGATACCAAGTTGCATATCCAATGAAGAAGAAGTTGAGCAGCATGGTCTTTCTGTGAGAGGGAAGAGGCCAAAGGACAGATGCCTTGGCATGCACTTCGGATCCCATCATCAACTTTGAGAATCAGTGATGTTGATGACCTTTTCCATCTCGTCTATCCTACCGCTCTGAAACAATAACTTTATCCGATATAAGAAATAACAAAAGCAACAACATAAGCTACAAAGAAGATAGAGGAGGCAGAGGCACTATGTGCCAAGGTAGTTGGCCAAGTCTCTCAGGCTTGGGAAGCTTTAATGGAAGACGCTAAACTAGAGAAATTCGCAAAGGAGTTGTGCACAGCTGAAGAATGAGATGAAGCAATTACTCTTAGCACATAATATGTTTAAGGAGACATAAATGAAGAAATTGCAGAATCAAGTAACAGTGTTGCACACGCAACAACAACAAAGTGCAGATAAGCTTGAGGAGTTGCAGGCTGAAGTTGAAATACTTACATACATTATTCATCCTATATATCAGAGAGTGCAACGGGTAGTACAAGCAACAAGGCTCAAATCGTCGAAACACCTAAGTTCCGACCTTGTGGAGAATTTGCAGAAAGCAGAGGAAGATGTGCGACATGAAACAAAGAAAGCAGTGAAAATATTGCAATATTTTCAAGGTCAAGTCGACACAAGTAAGGAAATGGAGGAATGGCTTTGTGTGGCTTAGGACGAGCCACATGTGAGTGTTGGGGACATGTTGGGCCTAGGGAAAGATAGGTAGAATTCAATTAGAATTTTTCCAAAGTGCGAAAAGAGTTAGGTTACAGGAAGTAAAAGGAGCTGCGACAGAAGCAACTGTGGAAGGAAGAAAGGAAGGGTAATATAGAAGAAGTAGTAAGGAAGGAAGTTCTGACAGAAGAAGAACAGAGGTAGAAAGAGCTAAGAGCAAAAGAAGAAGAGAGTTCACGATAGAAGAAGAACACCAACAAAAGGAAAGGATGAAATAAGGAAGGATGTGATGGAGTTAACCATGTCAGAAGACGTGCAGTGGTGCAACGGCTAGAAAGAAACAAATTAGAAATATCACGGGTACGAAGTTGGCTAGAATCGGTGGGAGCCGCATGTATGAAAGCATATTTGTAAGTCAAACTATTAGTGCCTATTGTCATGTGTCAATAGAATAGGAAATACAACCTGTTGGATAAGTGTATGAAGTCACCTGAAAGCGACATGTAAGAACCTATAAAAGTAGGAACCCAATCTATATGCGGGTTAGCCTCTAAAGGGTCTGTTGATGTTAGTCTTAGTAGTAACTGGTCATTTGGTGACAGTCTGATTTGTATAGTTTTTAGTATGTTAGAATGCAGATCCGTAGAGAAGAGTTGAAGAACCTGTAGGTGAGTGTGCAGGAGTGTAGAAGAGATTGAGTCGATCTAGGTTGTGTGCAGATCATTAGTAGAAGTCATAGAGGAAGTTGAGTCGATCCAGGCTGTGTGCGCATCATCAATAGAGTAAACAGAGGAAGAGTAATAGATAGAAGATCAGAGGGCATGAGAGGAGATATAAGTCTGTATAGATAGAAGAAGAAAGATCTAGAACAAAGTCTGCAACTTAGTGTGCAGACCAAAGGTGCCATATAGTCCTCATGCCAAATGAAGAGCGCCTATGTGGTTTTTCCCATATGGGTTTCCATGTTAGATACTGTGTCAAATGTGTGAATGTTGAATGTAATTGAGTCGCATTTATGTGTTACTATGAATATATATTTATGTGTTTGCTTATGAATGAGTTTATATGTATTCGATGCATTGTTATTGTTGAATGTATATATGTTGCAATGAGTTTTTTATTATAATTCATGTCGAAGGACAAGTTGTATCGTAGCTTAACATTGTATAATAAGTATAAAAACCCCGCCCATTAGCCTCCATCGAGCACCTTGGTAGAAGACCAAGGGATGTTAAATGCCCCCACCCAACTACGGAAACCTATTTCTGGAAGTTACCCATTGGAAAGATATCTTGGGTGAGACTTCATTTGCATCGTAGGTGCTGCCAACTGAGCCTTACTATGTTAGGCCGATATCTTGGGCTTTGTTGCGCGCAAGGGAAGGGACTGAACCTGGGTCGAAGGAAGGACAAAATCGCCAACATCCACCATTCACAACCTTGTAGTAAAGGTTGGAATATGCTTTAATATTTGTAAAGCCCAAGCTCATCAAAAAAATCAATTATGTCGTACCATGCCATGGGTGCTTGTTTCAATCCATACAAAGCCTTCTTTAATATGCACACATGTGTGTATTTGTCATGTGTCTCGAATCCTTGTGGCTACTCCACATACACTTCCTCTTCCACTATACCATTCATAAACTTTTGTCTTCACGTCCGTCTAGTGTACCTTCCATTTCATCTTTGTAGCTATAGCAATTATATCTCTAATCAAAGTGTATCTCGCCATAGGAGAAAATTTATCCTCGTAATTTATTCCTTCTTTTTGGGAGAAATCACGATCCATGAACCATGCATAGTATTTCTTGATACTACCATCTATTGAATGCTTCGTCTTGTAGATCCATTTGGAAGTTACCATTGACTTCCCTTTTGGTCTCAGAACCACATCCCAAACATCATTCTTCATAACGGACTGGTATTCCTATATCATGGCATTCTTCCATACTTGCTTATCATTTTCTTCTTCATAACAAGAAATCTCTACATCAATGATGTCACGTAACAATGCCATGTAGCTAGAATATGGCCGAGGTCTCTTGCTCTCTCTGAAGGATCCATCTGGAGCACTATACTCTTTTGCATCCTGAATAACTTCTCGATCCCAAGCTAGTATTCTTCTAAGTGTAATCATTTTTCAGGTTGGATATATATGCATCTGTTGTTCTGTCATATCATGATCCTCCGGAACATGTTTTCCTGGTGTAACATCATCATCTACGCAGGTCTCTGCAACTCTAGGAACTACAAGATCCTCATCATGAACCTCGTATGTATGTGTCTGCCTCGATCTATGCTAGTCTCAATCTACCTGTAACCAAGAATGTAGACTATGTATGCCTTCGATGACTCACTGTATCCAAAAAATATATCCTTCATGCCTGAAGGATCCAACTTCATTCTTATCCTTGGGAACATGTAAATATACAAGACAACCAAATATCCTCGAGTGGTTGACTTCTAGCTTCTCTATTGTAAACATATCGTATGGTGTCATGTTCCCAAGCACACGATGAGCTATTATGCCCATATACAACGGTTCCGGATGCATCTTCTTATAGGTGTAATGGAAAATCTTGATCGTGAACCATAGCCTTTATTGCTTCCATTATTGTCTGATTCTTTCTTTCTGCCACACCATTATGCTGAGGATTGTAGGGCGTACTTATCTCCCTCTTAATCCTAGTTTTGTGAAAAAAATCTTGAATAAATCTGATGTGAACTATCCTATGTTATTTGAACTTAATGTCTTTATCTTCTTTTCATAGAGGTTCTCTACAAAGGACTTGAATTCTTTGAACTTGCTGAACACTTCACTTTTTTTTTTCAAAAAATAGATCCAAGTTTTACGTGAGTAATCATCATTAAATGAAACATAATATACATACTCGCTTAATGAAGTAGCTGACATCGATCCACATACATCTGAATGTACGATGTGCAATATTCCTTTTGTTTTGTTGCCACTTCTTGGAAACAAACTCTTCACGTTCTTTCCTTGTGCACATCCTTTCCATATATCATCATGATTCACCTGAATATCTGGTAAACTTGTCATCATCTTGCTCACAACTGACAATGCTTTGTAATGTAGGTGAGCAAGTCTTCTATGCCATATCTCACTTAGGTTCAAAGTGATATGTGCAAATGTTGAATCTGAGTGTCCCTTAAGCTTGTATAGGCCTCCATCTTGAGCACAAATAACACCAGCATCATTAGTCTTTCCCTTTGGCCACATGAGAACTTGGACATCAACAAAAGAAACTCTATATCCACGTTCCTCTAATGTTGACATGGAGAGGATATTCTTCTTCAAACCAAGGACATACAATATATCTTTAATCTTCATAGGCTTTCTAGAATCCAACTTGTAGGAGGCTTCTCCTATCCCTTTTATGGGATACTTATAATCATCACTGAGCTTCAGCTTATGAGGTGAATCTTTTTTAACCAAATTTGTGAGAGAGTTCTTGTAGTCGGTCATGTGCTTAGAAGCACCACCATCAACAAGCCATGTGTCACTTCCATGAGTGACTATCCATGTAAGAGCCGAGATCAACTAATAGTCTTCACTTGAATTTCCTTCTCTTGATTTATTCTGAACAGGTTCATCATCTTCTATGACATGAGCATGATTTATTTTATCCTTCCCTTTCTTGATCTGATATTTGACTTGAGGACAATTTCTTGCAATGTGTCCCATCATCTGACAATTGTAGCATTTGTAATTTGAGTAATATTTTTTAGTCTTTTGAAATTTCTCGCGGGAATGGGTTTTTTTCTTGCATGTGCTTCTAGTGCTTGATTTCATCATCACCCAACTTTTTTATTATCTTACTATCGATCTCGATTCTTCTTGTATGCACTCTTCCCATAGTCTATTAAACTTTGTTAGCTTCTTTCTAGAACAAATTCCTTGAATAAATGATTCCCATGACCTTGGGAGACGATTCAATGTAGTCATCATTATTTCAGCTTCTTCAATTGTGTCTCCAATGGCTTCAAGTTGTTCTTTGATTTGAGATGCCCTTGTGAAGTAGGGCTGAATTGTTTAAGAGTTCTTCATTTTCACATTCTTGAGTTATGTCCTCAATGTCATATTTCAGTTGAAATTATTGCCTTCAAACAATCCGGACAAGGCATCAAACATTTGCTTTGGAGTCTTCAATGATGAGACATGAGGGATCAAGTGATCCTTGATAGAATCTACAATGATTCTCTTTTACTTAACCATGTTATTCTTGTGCTTTTCCTTAGCCTCATCTCCCTTTGGCTCTATAACCTCTTCTTCAACACATTTTTTCAAATCATTCTCTTCTAGAATGAGAAGCATCCTATACTTTCCATGCTCGGAAGTTATCAATTCCTTCAATCTTCTCATCAAGCTTGGTATTGTTCATCATTTTATCCAAGCTTACAAATAAGACAGAGACAACAATCTTGAGAAATGAAATTTGGACTTACTAGTCAATGAGTTATTCCAAGGTAATCTCCAAAATCAGCTTCAATGTCAACCTGAAATTTTACTTAATGTCCAACCTAGGATTTTATGAGAAAACCCTATTTTTCCAACTTTTGAATTTGGAAAATCTAATATAAGGGGAATATGCACCCTCCCAAGGAGAGTTGTTCAAACCTTCTTTTCTTCCATATATGTGGACAGAACAAGCAAAAACTAAAGACCTAGTTTACTGATCTAGTAGTAACTAGGTCAAAAACAAAAATTCTTGGATATGAATTCCTACTCCACGGGAAGATTCACCCTCCTAGGGTGAATTCAATGATGTTGAGATCAAGCTTGATCTGTGGATGGAAAGGATATAAACAAAAAGACTAAGTTTTTACAGTTGCAATTGTTGCAATGACTTATTTTAGCACGACTCTGATATCATGTTGAAATTTTACTTGAAGTAGTTATGTTAGTTAATCTTTAGTTCAATTTACTTCATATCAAAATAGTTACATGTATAAGGATCACTGAAAGAAATACATTCATAGCATACACAAAGATTTATCTTGGGAAACCCACTTGGGGAAGAAAACCCAGTAGAACTTCTTAAGTATAGATTCGTCAACAAAGTACAATTTCAAAATAGTGAAGAGATAAAGCTCTCACATAGAAAGATACCCCAAAATATTAGTATTCCTCCGTCTATTCTCTCTCTCTCTTGCGTACTTGTCTCGCTAGATTGAGTGAACTTGCTTGTGTGTCAAATGAAGATGTCAACACCTTTATTTATACTTGTTCTGGAGTGAATATTTCCAATGTGGGGTTGATTGTTCACTAAATTGGGCCTACTTGTCTTGGAGGCAATATAATATTGCTTATTTATTATTTCTTATGGAATCTTATAAGCCGACATTGCAAATATGTTTTAGTATTATTCTTTTAGGGTTTTTACTTGATCAAATACAATAATAATATCTTCCGAAGCTGCATAAAACATCAACACAAATATAGGACACGTGACAAAACAATGGAGTGTGCATATCAAACTAGAGTTGTGAACCATTAGGTTGGAATAAGAAGACCACATACTTTGTTTTATAATGATGCAACAAAAGGGAACCCGAGCTCTAAGGAAATTATCTTAATTAAAGTAACAACTAACACATTGAATATGCTTAGGGAATTGGATTTTCATCAAACAATGAAATTGAAGCTATAACAACTTTGAAATGACTTAAGTTGGTAACATAGATTACCTTTGACGAACTATAAATAGTGGAAGACTCAAGCCTAGTTATTGAAGCACCAAGATGAGAATTTCCCTTCAAAGATGTAAAGCTTTGGATTTTAATCAAAATATTTAGATTTCTATCGAATTCATTTAGATGGGTAATCTTTCCCATGTATTCCAAAGAAAAACTCCATTGCAGACACAAAAACTAAACGAGCAATAATCCTTGGTGAAGGACTAATTTACATACCAAGGAAAGGGGAACCTATTGAGCTTAGAAATGACCATATCCCATGATTTAAAACAAACATTATGAAGTGAATAATATGAAAAATAAAAGTATGTCTTGGCCCATACATTAATCAAAATGTACCCCTTGCTTCTTAAGGAGTTATCTGTTATTTCTACTAGTTAAATCCGTTGAGGGAATCCTAATCTAATCACATGCGCAGGAGGTGGAAACATAAGCATGAAAAGAATATTCCCTAGCAAAATGCATCATCCTAACACATGCATCTGACATTAGATCCATTCTTGAAGCAAGGGATATTAAGTGGCATAGATTGTATATATTTGGAAGCAACCAACAACATAGTTATGGTATTAATGTGCATCAAGAAATGTACAAAGGCGTGGGTCTTTCTACCTGCAAGGATTTGTTTTGTTTCTTTTTTTGTCTGGAAAAAAGAAGTCTATGATATTTATGGAGTATTGTATACCAAAGTATTGTGTGCATAACCACATGGACAAATGTATGTCTTGGCCCATACATTAATCAAAATATACCCCTTGCTTCTCAAGGAGTTATCTGTTATTTCTACTAGTTGAATCCACTAAGGGAATCCTAATCTAATCACATGCGCAGGAGGTGGAAACATAAATGTGAAAAGAATATTCCCTGACAAAATGCATAATCCTAACATGTGCATCTGACATTAGATCCATTCTTGACGCATGGGATATTAAGTGGCATAGATTGTATATATTTGGAAGCAACCAACAACATAATTATGGTATTAATGTGCATCAATAAATGTACAAAGGCATGGGTCTTTCTATCAACAAGGATTTGTTTTGTTTCTTTTTTTGTCTGGAAGAAAGAAGTCTATGATATTTATGGAGTATTGTATACCAAGGTATTGTGTGCATAACCACATGGACATATGAGAACAAGATAAAACTTGCCTCCATTCCTAGTTATTGAAAATTGAAAGGAAACTTAGAGGATATCTTGTTGAAGTTAGGGAAATCAATGATAAGAATCTTGATGTCAATGATCCCAAGCTAAACTATTTAACCTTAATTGGACAGAAGGGGAAAAAACCATCCCCCATGCATAAGTCATATATATAACACTTTGAGGGCTAGCTAATGTCTAGCAAATGCTAGTTAGTAACAATGAAGCGCATGTTTGAGTTGAATTCCATCTCTAATACATTCCAAAGTGCTATAAAGGGTATGGATGGTGGGAGAATCTCTTCACCAAGTTTATTCACCCCTTTAGGGATTTGGGTACCCTTTTAGTGACCCCAAAGAGTAAGCATGACTCGTGATTGTCAAAGCTATGAAGTAGTAGACATTCAAACTCAATCATTTAAAGAGTTGGTTAGTCTAGGGTATGGTCTTGAGGATGAAACAATAAACATAGATTGAATCATTTCGTTTAGTATTTGGGTTAGTTTCCCTTTTCATTTAGTAAATATAAGTATATTGAATCCAATGTATGCATCAATTCTGGAGCAAAGCACAATTCTAAACATTGATCTTTGATTGGGAAAATTCTTACTTATTATTGTCATTGCAAGCCAATTATAAGCATAACCAACCATTTTAAAAACAACATGGTAAACAAACCTTTTAATTCAAAAATAATTATGTTGGAGGCATATTTTAAGGGGATGACATCTCTTAAAATTGTTTTGTCACTGAACATTGTTTTCTAAAGCTCTGTGTTTTGGAAAATCCTTGTCACTTATCCTTTGGTTTGCTTATTGCTATTTTTTGTATAGGGTGTTTTTTTGTTGATGTGCATGCTTATTTGCCTCTATGTTTTGGGAAATATTTCAAACTGTGATGATCATTCTCGACATAAAACACCCGCCTATTGAATATGGGTACCATGTATCAATTGTGTGAGAGATGGCCATCATTGCTTTTTCATATGTGAATTTGCCCAAATTATGAAAACATAGTTGCTTATTGATGAAGGATAAAAGGAATCTATCTTGCATCGATACTAGTCTAAGGCCTCATCCCGAGGCATCACATTCTAAGATAAAAATTCTTATTGTAATTAGTCGTTGCTAATGTTGGAGTAGTGCACATGGCATTCTTTAAGGCAAATAAAGCCTACTTAGCTTCCTCGCTCTATCGAAAAACATTACTTTTTAGCAAGTATGTTAGAGGAACTACAATTTCACCATGATTTTTGACAAACTTTATGTAGTAGATGGTAATTCCTAGGAACGCACAAGCTCTTAAGGGTATTGGGTGATGGCCATTCTTTCATAGCTTCCACTTTATTGGGGTCCACACATACTATAGCCCATTGTTACCAAATTGGTCCGACTGGACGCAAAAATTCAGAATTTCGTTAATCTGATTGTAATGTGAATAGTTCAACATTGATACTGTTCGAGTAAGTAGAAGTTTGGATTAAACTTTATTTTATCGAAAAAAGTGGTTGACTGCATAAAATTGTTGCAGATCGTCCACTGATTCCAACACAAACATAACTAAACCATATGCGTTGGAGGGAAGCCATTGTTTATTGAAGCAAAACAATCATTTATGTCATAAAACTCGTCTAATCAAATCTGCATTGCTTTTTCATGGGGTGCCCTTTCATACAATCTGATAAAATAAATTGGAATACTACACAAGTTTTAAGAATACAACAATTATCTCTGCACGTGTCGTACAATGTACATGTATTGAGATATACTTATCATGGAATTTGACGGGTAAATGCCCGTCATGGGTCGATTTACCCGTCAAATACAGCTAAGATTTTAGAGAAACCGTCAAAATCTGGCTTAGAATATAAAAAATCTTTCAAATTTTAGTAGGTACCGACAATTTTGATGGGTGTTCGCCATATGAAATTCCAACTCGGTTATCATATAAAAGTAAGTAGGTTGTGATTTAGTTTCTTATTTGTTCACGTTGCACTTCATTAGTCTGTAGCATTGTTTGAGACTAGGAGAAATTGCTTCTGGGTTGTTTATTTTTGGTAGTTGGGCCTCACATCATTGTCTTTTCATATTGTCAGTTTTTATCAAAATCCTGGAATCTCCCTACACTTGTAAATCCTAACTTTCATTGTGAATATCATATGAGTTAAGCTTTGCATATGAGTTGCACTCGTAAATCGTAAATCATATGAGTTATAAAGATATGAAGTTAAGCTTTTGTGTGAAATATTTAATAATCGTTAAAGGGTAATCAATTTGGAGGTGTGTAAATTATAATATATATCTAGTTTTTAAGAGTTATATTATCGTTTTTTTCAAATTGAGAATTTTCTATTCGAACTTTTATCATATCATATCGAAATCAAATATGAATTCGAACTTGGTAACTATGCTCTATCGTGACTCACAATATGGCCCACATATTCAACCTTGATAACCTTAAAAACACATTTGGAATGTTTCAAAAATATTTTTAATCCCTTAATAATTGCAAGGAACAATCAACATGCTCTAGGTGGCCTTCCCATGCGGTGCTATACACCAAAATATAGTCAAAGAAAACCAACACAAAATGACAAAGGAAGGGTCGAAATATCATGTTAATGAGACTCTGAAATGTGGAAGGAGCATTCCAAAGGTCAAAAGGCACGACTAAGAACTCATAATGACCTTCATGGGTGCAAAAAATTGTCTTGGGGATGTCGACTTATTTCATTTGGATTTGGTGGTAACTAGATCAAAGGTCCAGTTTAGGGAAGACCTGGGCTCCATGAAATTCATTCAAGAGATCATCAATGATTGGAATCGAAAATTTATCCTTGATAGTAAATCTATCAAGAGCCCGAAAATCTGGACACATGCTCTAAGTGCCTTCCTTTTTTATTACCATAACCATTGGTGATGAATAAGGGCTTGTGTTGGGATGAATGATTGTAGCCTCCAACAACTCCTAAACGATCTTTTCTATTTCATTATTTTGGGAAAAAGGGCGCCGATAAGGGCATACATTTGGGGTTGACAACCTAGAATCAAGAGAATTCCATGGTCGTGCTTCCATCGGGTTGGGGGTAAACCATTAAGTGTGTTAACAACATGTTCATGTCTAGAGAGGATCAATTCCAAGTCAAGGTGAATGTGTTGTGGGGGTGTGTCCATGAACTAGATGGCATTGATGGTGTGTCCTTTCTTTTTTAAATTCTCCATAAAGTGGGAGGTTATCGTTTATGGAGGACTTGAAGTAAGACCATTGAGATGACATGTGTATTCTTCCTTGGTGAAGCTTATATATAGGTCCTTAAAATCCATAATGAGTGGTTCCAAAGTCCTTAGCCTTTATTCCCCCGATACTATATCAGAACCACCTAATTCAATAGAAAACATGTGAGTTTTTAGATGGTAGTCACTCATTTGTACCTTCACATTTTTACATAGACCCCCACATTTCATCATACCACCATTTTCTATCATAATTTGGAAATTTGCTATAACTTGAGGATAACAATGGGTTCTTCTACCACTCTCCAATAAATAAATCCATTAGTGTTGGCACTATAAATTAATACTATTACTTTGTGATTCTCAATGTAGACTATCAAATTTAATGCTTCGAGTGCTAAGAAACTTGATAAGGCATGGAGCAAAATTTGGAGTTCCTCCCTAGAAGGTTACAGGTGTGGTCTTTGCCATGGGCAAAAGAGTCTTGTCTCCTTTTGGTTCTTAAGTGTCATCTGTCATTATATATTCTACTTGACATGTGGGGATACATGTATGTCAAAATTTTTATGTTCTTTTCATTTATGCCTCCAAAAATATTTTTCATCACAATTATAACAATATCTGAGGCGTTGACATTCAACCATTGCATCAAGAGATAAATTTTTGGATTCTTAATGGTGGTGCATTGGAAGTGCATTGGAAGTGTTGGAAGCAGGAGCCATGGGAATGTTGGAAGTGTGATCCAGAAAGTAAGGTATTTTGGGTTGGGTGTTGATCACCATTTCCACTTCTATAGCTTGACCACAAGCTTCTAACCAAGTTGAGGGTTACTGCATAATGACATGTGCTCGAATGGCATCCTTAAGGTCACTGCTAAAGCATTTCTGAAGAAAAAAAATGAACCAGAGAGGCCATTTGTGTGGATTACCAACTTCTCAAACACTATAATATAGTCCATAATTGTGCTACTATGGCATAATTTAGTCAACTTACCCAAGTAGTGAGTGTCACATTCAAAACAATCATGAAGCATCTTCATAAATTGACTCAAAGGGACATAATTAAAATTTTTTTTTTTTTGTACCATTCCCAATGTTTGGAGTGTAAATATAAAACCCCAATTTTTAACTTTTTGAGATCATCCTTAAAGCCACGGAGAGCAAAATAGTGTTCCATTTAGGTAACCCAATCGAAGGAATCTGAGCCATAAAATTTGCACATGTCGACCTTCGAGAATCAGTGACACGAATAAAGAGGGTGTGAGAGCCTTGTTCTTCATTGACAAATGCTTTAGTAGTTGGATTTTTTTGTTTTTGTTTTAGGCGGTAGCCCCACAAGTTTAGCTATAACATCAATCACATGGTCTTGGATAACAATATTGATGTTGATCTGGTTAATTGTTTGTTTGTAAGGTTGTGATATTTGATACCAGATCTTTGGCATCCTTTAACAAATACTTAGTTGGGTCCTCCATGTTTTTCTTGTTGCAGGTGTGTACCATGGGACCACTTATGAGTGGAAAGTGATTAACACCAATTTATCGCAAAATGCTAAGGGTTAAAGAGGAGTCTTTTGAGATGCATCGTTAAATGTGGTATTGGTCGAGCTGCACAAAAGGGTTTTTAGAGATGTATAATAACAAAATCAACACGATGTAATGATTCTTTTAAGATAGGTCATCGACTAGAGTGTTGGGGTATCCTAATTTTTTTATTTTTTGTAATGGAAAGAGTAATATTACTCGCTATGGGATATTATTGCACTCACATAATTTCCAACTTCCTTATGGATGCAAAGATTAGGAATTTCACTAGATGGCCACAGAGAATAGGGTTACTATACAGACAAGATGTTCAAATTCCCTTTGGATGCAAAGATGTATAAATTTCATTGGTTGGTGACAAGGGTTAGGGCCCTAAGGACAAGGAATATACAGGTGCTATAGCTCTCTAATATACTTGCACGGTCTAATAGTAGTACTTGTCCCAATCTCTCAGGGCACCAAGGAGGCTCAACTATGCCCTTAGCTATATTACTCGATACCTAGGTATGAGAGATTAACATTCTCAAGTGTTGTGCTCAGTGCCAATGTAGCAACAAGATAGTCGACTAAATTATTTACAACTGGTTTTAGGTTTTCTACGAAACTTTCGATATAGTCAAGGGTATGTGGAAGCAATATTTTCTTTACAGGTGTTGTCTGATGCAATACTACGCAAAGGGGTACCAATAAAGGTCACAATGGTGTCCACCAAATGTGACTTACTACCAACTGTATTCTCTGCATGTATGCTTCCCCAACCACATGTTTACCTACTAAAAGACAGATCTACGTGTTATTTAAAGACGCCAGAACATATCTCTAGCCTAAATTTGTGAAAATTCTGGAGGCATGTTGGCTTAGGAAAATGCTTTGATTCCGTTTGTGATTGAAACATAACAATTCATACGGTATATAGAGATACACGATTCAAATGACCATAAATTATATTGTAGATTAACTTAATTAAAGGAAATAAATATAAAAGATGTGGTAGAATTAACTCTTGTGTTATCAAAAACAATTAAAGAAACAATGTTCACTCGCCTCTTAAGGTTGGACAACCTTTCACTTGAGCAAAGCTCCAATACACCGATTCTTAACACAACAATCCATAGCCTTTGAACTCTTTAAATACGCTTTTAATAGCAAAAAATGTAACTAGTTAGTGGGCCTTAATTAATATACATACCCTTTTTACATTAATTATTCATTACTTAACTACTAGGCCTTAAAATAAATGTCGGCATACATTAATTGACTAACTCCTATATAGTTTAAAGTAAGGGGGGTTAGGGTACGAGAAAGAAAGGAATACAAGTGCCGATGTTCTGTCCAAACTGGGTGTTATGGTTGAAGAAAACATATGGAGATTTTGGTCAGGTTTGAATGGTACTGAGAATGAATATTTTGATGCAGATATTCCACTTTAAGTTTATCTCTCTTTTGACGGATATTTTGGAACAAACATTTCATACTTTTGATAGATGGAGACGACTTCTAATACATGCTGTATATTTATGATGCTTTATAGAACACTATATTTTGAACAACTTCTCATGATGCCTATAATGATTGGCTACGACCAAAGTGTACAATGTAGTTTGTAAATGAATGAATTGCAGTTTATTTTATGTGGAAAAAAAACGACCCTCACAACCATTCAATCTTTAAATTAACAAAATGATAAAACATTTATATGTGTGACATTTTTAAGGTCTTGTAATCATAATTTTTAACACCCTAGATCTTTTTTCCCAGATCTTTTTTATAATGTACCATATGAAAATTATTGCATCAAATAATTAAAAATTACCATAATAATGAACAATCTTCAATATTATTCTGAAACATAAAACCCTAATCATTCTTAATAAATAAAAATGCTATGAAAAAAAAATACAAGCCAATATCTTTGCACCGAGAGAGATCAACTCAGTATGGGGGAGATTAGTCACATTATGCTAGTCGACATAAAAAAAAATTATATTAATCGACATCAATAAAAAATAAAAAATTATATTGTGGATTCATAAAACTAAATGAAAGGTAATTAAAAGATCCATGTTAAAACCGGATTTACCAAACACTAAAAAGATAAAAATGTTTGAGGTGTAATTTTTTATGAACATTTAAAAATTTAAGATAAAAATAACTTACAACTAAAGAACTTGGATCCCTCTCGGTGCTTCCTAGATCCGGGTTTAAGATGGATCTATGCTGGTATATACTTTTCTCTTATAACATAACCACCCACAATATACTCTTGGACATCGCCTTCCCCACTTCATATATATATATATATTTCAGTCGAAAAAAGCACTCTTTGGTATTCTATTGAATCAAAAGAGTTTTGTACATCAGCATAAAATTAAAGACCATAATGTGGTGGTCACAAAAACAGAGAGCCACTCATCAGTACATACACCAACACTCCATCTATAATAAACATCAAAGTAACCCACTACTGAAAATACTAAAAAACAAATAGTAGAGACCACTACTGATATCTCGGGCACTAAGTCATAAAATATCCCCTCATAGGTAGTCTGCCGCAGACAACCAAGATGTCAATACGGAGGATAACAAGAGCCCAGATACATTATCCAAGGCAGGGCGGGCATAGGTCTAAACATAGACAATAGACCAGTCAACCACCCAAAATCACCCAAATAAAAACATATCAGGTCAAACAAAAAAAGGACAGAATGTCCACAGTTCTATGGAAAGCAGACCAAAGCTCTCAAAATAACTGCATTTTGACTTCCTCCAATGCCTCTCCATCACATATTTCAGAGAGTGTAAGATAGTCCACATCCTCCTTAAACCCTACCTTAGATAAAGTATGTGCCCACTTCAAAAATATATAAATATAATCTCTATTAAAAATGCCTTGACAACCTCAACCTAAATAACGTAAGAACATTATTTGGAATGTATGCTTAGCCCTCGCCCTAGACAAACACACAGTAGCTTTGTACCATTCATTCCATAGCAGCTCTTTATTAAGAGGACCCGCTTAATAAAAGAAATTATGTTTTCGAAGGCATTTACGTCTTGTCAAACATGAAAAGTATACGAGGAGGGCCTACATGGACTTGACCCTTACCTTTTGCCTCACTTCCAAATATTAAATTTGATTATACATCTCCGTCAATGTACATGTACCTCTGTCTATCCTCAGATTTTACGATTATTATTTTAACCTCCTGCCCTAAACTAATGATGGACTACACTTATTGTGTCGTTAGATTATATATATAAACAAATGATGGACTACACTTATTGTGATCAGATTAATTATATATATAGACAGGTTAAGATTAATTTTTATATAAATACAAATGCCACACTCGCAATTGGCGACTTCCTTTTGTTTTGATATGATAATTTCGTCTTTATTATGGTATCACGTCTCAAACAAATAAATAACCTCTCTCTCGTCACATCTGCACATGCATTCCATGCTCTTCCCTTCTTCTTCAATGTTCGTTGCTAATCAAACATTCATCTTTTCACTTAACATTAAGTAATTTACGGGCAAGTATATTGTAAATAAATAATATTATTTATATAAATATATTTACATGTAATTGGTAAATAAATATTATTTATAAAAATATATTTACAATTTGAATGGTAATCAAACCAAATGGATTATAAATTTAAATATTTGTTGTGTTTTTCATTCAGTTATAAAAGAGATGTTAATTTTGATTCATGCAATAAAACAAATGAATAAAATTTAAGTGTAAAGATTTTATTCTGGTTTAGTTGTTTTTTATATTTAAGTTTATAAAGGATTTTATTTGAGATTTGGGCTGCACTAAGATTTATGCTTTTTCATTTATGGATGAGGATGAGACAAGTGTACTGTAGTTATTGGTTTTATGGGAGTGGTTCAAAATTCGAAATAAACAATTATAAAAAAAAAAAAAACTAAAAACACACTAATAACTTGTGAATGGATAATTAGTAGCTAATACCTCTATAAATATTAATTGATAAATAGATAACCAAAAATAACAGATAAATTGATAAATAAATAATATTATATTTAAAAGACTAATAGGCAATTAGTACTTGAGCCATTGAATCTCAAACTATTTGATCCAATAACATACAGCAACTCTATCTCAACATTAAATAAACTACAATAAGCTAGATACTTGATTCCTTGGTTTGGTAAATAAAGAGGCAGGAAAGAGGAGAGAGAATAAATGGCAGCTCAACTATAGCATGGAAAAGCAAAGCAATGAAGAGCATTGAATGCCTTGCAGCGAAGCAAAGGCCACGGCGATTCGATTCCAGTAGATAGATTCTATTTCACTTTTTCATTTCACAGTGCGGAGTGGAGTGCAGTGGAGTGGGTGCCACTTGGTACATCACGTGCCCCTCTGGCCGGCTGCTGCTGATCACGATTGACTAGAAAAGGAAAAGGAAAATGAATTGAAAAGAAAAACAAAAGTGGTCCGTGGTCAGTGCTCACCCTTCTAATTTAGAGGACGGACGTACAGGAAAACGGAGTTTTTGGCGGGGAATGAAAGGTGTCTATACTCGTACTCGTTTTTACGACATTTGCTGAGGAGGAGGCTGGACGTCCACGGTTCCCCTCTCTGTGTGTGAGAGAGCAGCGATGCCCACATTTCAAAACACAAAACAAATTAATGTTCCTCTCATTCTCGCTCTAAATCTAATCCCGTGAATCGAATGATGGACTGACGGACTAGTTCGGACTCGCTTTGTATTATATCGTATTTTGTGGAGACGGACTTGACGGACTAGTTCGGACTCGCTTTGTATTATATCGTATTTTGTGGAGAGCCTTTTCGGAAAAGCATGTGGAGCCAATGACCGACTGCGAATTAACAGTCAGTCCACTAAGCTAGGCTAGGCAAGTTAGTGAGTGGGTGAGTGGAGTGGAAGGAATGTAGCCTAGATGAACTGCCATGGAATGGGCGTGAAGAAGAAGATGTGATATCGATATCAATCAATCAAGCGGAAGCGGAACCGGTAATGAAGGCGGAATGCATGCGTACAAGTAGTGCATACAGCAGAGTGTCGAGCAGTAGTAGTATCAGCAGTAGCTGCTGCAGTCCTAGGAATTCCCCATCACCTCCCTCCTCCCCCAGAAGACCATCGCCCAAGCCGAGATATGGGCGGAGCAGCAGCGGCAGCAGCAGCAGCAAAACTTGTATCAAGAGTAACCGCATGCAGGGCGCAGGAGGAGAAGCCACATTGCCATTGCCACCTGCTAAATGTATGCACAAGTTTATCTGCTTGGTGCTGTCTCTACTGCTGAAACGCCACGGAGTCTTCCTTTTTGCTCCTCTTATATACATCTCTGGCATGCTATTCTACATGGGCACCATGTCCTTTGAGGTGCCTGGAGTGGCTATGCATCCGACTCCCGGATTGGTATACCGCAGCCCACAACTGTTTAAAAGACTCTGGCTTGGAATGGACTCCGAGAATACCACTTCTTCTGATGGGGTCGGTTCTCATATCCTCTATCTATTTATTTCGTATTTGTTTTCAAGGATCATAGCTCATAAATTTTTGCTGGATAGGGAAATTTTGGATGCTTTATTTTTCTCCAAGGGCGAAGTCTTGAGCTGTTTTAGGGCTATTTTCAACAGATAGATATTAAATTAATTAGAAATAGCCTTGAGGTCCTTTCAACAGAGCATGAAAGAAAACAGCAACAGAGCAGTCTGAATTAGCCAAAATTTGATAAGAACCCATTCGATAAGAACAGTTGCATGTTCTTTAGGTATTTTACTGTTTTGCCTGACCTGGGCCGCTTCATGATTCCCAGCAGCTCTGTCCTACGATCCATAAATGAAGTCATTATTTAAGTAGGTTCCCCTTTCCTGGTCTTTTTCAATCTGTTTGGTTCACTTTACTATTCTGGGAATCTGAAATTTTTATGGAATACCGTATATCTAACTGTTACCGCCACAAAAACTGGTAAACTGGTATATTTAAATAATCCGGGAGTCTCCTTACAGAATGAAAATTGTAGATTATAGATATGCCACACGGACCAAAGCCAAAACACTTAATAAAAGTACCAATGTCATTAATGGAGAGTTTAATAGCATGGATGTCTTGGGGGCAGATTTATTCTTTGTAGCTTCTGCTCCAGGGAGAATTAGTTGGTCTGTGATAGAATTCGTCTCTGTTATTTTCCTCATATCTGTGTTCATTATCTAATGTAATGCATGCTCCTTTTAGTTGGTTAATGTTTGCCTCTGGTTTATTATTTAATGTAATTTGGTTCCCATATCTCTATTTTTTCTTTTTAATACACATGATATCAGAGTCGTGTTCGATCTTGGGAAACCAAGAGTTTTAATATTGAAAGAGCCGAGAGTTTCCATCTCGGATAAGACGAGGACATTCCTAATATGTTTATCGACCTTGTAGGCAGCATGAGGTGGTAAGAGGACCCTTCGGAGTTGTTGAGTTTTCTGATGTTTTATACATACGTTTCCAAATGTTAGGCGTGGAATTATTGGAGATGCTGTTACCAACGTGGCAGATGTGTCTGGTCCAGTTTGCAAGTGTTTGGATGACTTGTGGAGTTGGGAACTTGAATTTTTGGGAAAACAGAAAAGATTATGGAAAATAAATTGTAGATTATAGAAACGCAGCATCTGGAGCAAAGCCAAATAACTTGCACTATTATTGAATCCTGAAGTTCCGAAGCGTCATTTGGTCACATGGCTTATCCATTACGTTTCTCGTCACATGGCATATCCATTACAATGCCGGTTATATAAGCGTCTTCATCTTAGACTGAAATTTTAATAATGATGAAGTTTGGCCTTAAATTCTTTTTCATTCATTATAAGCACGTCATCTTTAACCCTCGTCAGGTGACACAGAGGTCAAGTGGGAGTGTTGTTTTAGCTCCCATTTACTGTAATAATTGACAACACTAATTTCTACAATGGCTACAAGCCAGGAACTAAGGCTTCTGGCGGTTGGTTTGCTTGGTCGGAATGACTATAATGCAGTTTGTAAGGTTTTCTGGAAGATTTTTGGATATTAATTAGTTCTCTTGAATAATAATGATCAATAATTTAGCAAACAATATTTGCTTACACAAACTTGTCCGGAGGGAGCTTTGCTTTTGTTTTTTCTCTTCTATGGCACTTAGAATCATCAATGTGGATTTCCTGTACTTGTAGAGCTGCAGAACTTTGAAACGTTTCTCTCTGCCATTACGTCTTTCCAGCATTCTTTGTCCAACAATGCTGAAATAGTGATGTGCCTGTAGACTCCAGATATAGGTTGTCTTGAGTTTCTTTAACTTGCAATACAAGCACAATTGGAATATGATTTTCTGAATTTGTAGGCCACATCAAGCTTGTCCATCAAGTTGAATGATCTCAACATTACAAGTTTGAACCCAAAAATATGTGATTAAGACGCATAATTTTCTTAGGGTTCTAGTATAGTCGAAATTACCAATAATTCGAAAAGCTGAGCGTTTGGGAGATGGATTGCATCCTCGAATGAAACATAATGCTAGGCTTGGCCATCTGTTTACTGTTTGCCGAGGAATGTTCTCCAGCCCGAAAAATTGGCTAATCACCTCTTCCTTAATTATATGTTGCTGACATTTCTCAACCGAGTCAACTCCACATACAAAAAGGTTAGTTGTGCACACCAGTAAATTAATTCCAATTGCCAAGCATAGCGTCCTTCACGAATTGCCCATTCGGAGATTTCTTGAGTTGCCCATTTCTGAATTTAGACATGATTGTGTTTGCTGCACTGAAAGTTACGAAAGATGTATCTCATTATTATGTTGACAAATATAAAGAAGGCCTGAACTTGAAGTTGAGATTAATAAATAAATTTTTAAAAAGAGTTAGACATTTTATTTTGTATTTTAAAATAATTATTAATTAGTATACATTTATGTTAACTTAATCCAAAATATAAAAAATTTAAAAATTAAAGTACAAACTGAAATATCTCCGAGGGTTAAAATCATATAAATGATATATAAGAATTTAAAGTCATAGGATTTTTGATAGGAACGTAGGCGTAACATTTCCATGATATTTTGGAAAGGATCCAGAGGTAGTATTTTACTATGATATGTGTGGCAGTTAGCATGAAAGAGAAACTGAACAGAGATTTATGAGGCCATTGTAGTTTGTTGATATGAACTTGAATCTCTAGATCTTTTTTTTATAAGTTGCTATATTACATTGCTCATTCAGTCTGGGAACGCATCTATCGAAGATGCAGTATTCCTCATCAGTAAGATATAGAAATCTTCTTCCCTATGAGGCTTAAAGGTAAATTTTAAATTGAAACTAAGCAACAGAATGTGGACAGTGTGGTCAGGTATTGTAAATATTTGGTTAATTATAAAAACGAACATGAGACATTCCAAGGAGAGGGAACATCTCTACTTCAATTAGGAATATATCCAGCCTTAATCCAGGAATATAAGCGAAACTAAGCATCCAAAAAGGGAGCAGAAGGTTAGCTACAGCCTACAAGGGATTTTAGAAGACAAGCTACTAATTTGGATGCTAGGGAATTGGCATCTCCAATCTTTCTCAATCTATTCTAATGTCCATTCGATGTGAAGTTGATCAGATTCAGTAACAGCCTCCTGAGCCTCCTTTTATTAAATTGAACTTTGACGGGGTCTCACAAGGAAACCTAGGTAGAGCAGGTATTTCAGGGATCATTCATGACTATTCAGCTGTTCAGAATATTTTGCTTAAAATATTGGGGACTCACCAACAATTATGCAAAACCGATGACTCCCTGTAAGGGTCTTGCTCTGGCTAAAGATCTGAATATCTAGTTTATGATAAGTGGAGGAGGTTCTGAAGTCTTACTTGATGAAAAACTGAAGAGAATCAGAGCATGAAATGATTTATGAGAATTTACTGTCCTCAAATTGGTGTTTAAATCACCGTCTCAAAGAGATTTCTCAATTATGAACTTCTTGAAAACTAGATTGCAACATATTTGTATAATTGGCAACAGAGCAGTAGATGGTTTGGCTAATTTGGATGCAGATTTAGAGTGAGGGAGAGCAGCGGAAAATAGAATCTCCAAACTCAAGACCAGATTCCCTCAGAATTAAAGCAACGCATAAGAGTAGAGAGTCGACTTAGAAGATTGGAATCCTCATTCCAACCAACCATCTAATGAATATATGAAAAGTCATGCTCATATTCTCAAGTCGGGGAGAAGAAATCAGATGCTCTTATGTATTTGTATCATATACTAGTAATATTTCCAAGTTTATCTAAATCATAGCTGGAAGCAGAACGGCCAAGTTTATCATAGCTGGAAGTAGATATTTCGTTGATTGTCAGTAATTATCCAGGAAAGGCTTACAAATATATGATTCTCTTATGGGTAGCTATATGTAATGCACTATGGATAGCTTCTTTCATCCAGAAGCCTAGAATGCGATTGAAAGTCTTGATTTGACAGTTACGTATTTTAAACTTTGCACTATAAAATATAAGAAATTTCTTACTTATAAAAAACGTCAGTAGATATTTGATAAGAATCCATGCATAACATTTTACTAAAATTCACAACTTCACTACTGAAGGTTGTCTGGATATCTGTAACCTCTTCCAATGACATCATAACATCTTCATGGTAAAAAATATGAGGGATATTAAAACTTAAAATGATCTAATATAGCAGTTATTTTGATACAAATGGATTGTTCAACAATATCTGTTTAACTTATATACAGTTAAAATTTCTGTAAGTTTTAAATGTTTGTATTTTATGTCTTTCACATGGCATGTCCTTTTGTTTTGCATCTTTCAGATGTTGAAATGCAATAGCTACCCCCACTGTTGATTTCCAACATCGGCATGATTGCAAAATTTCGCAACATAACCATTTGAGAAACCTGCATGCTTCCCCACTGTAATTTCTGACTACTTCACAACCAGTTATTTATGTTGAATCTGTCATATACCTGTTATCACAGATCTTGTAGTTGCCCTGATATGGTAATCCTATACAGGATGGAAGATGGGTCAGGCAACCAAAGTTGTGACCTACGAAAACCCTAACCCCCAAAAGATGGATGGTTGTCACGTCGGTTAGGGATCCTTTCGCTTTATGCCATTGAATGCCCGAGTGACAATGGGAGAGACCCGATCTTATCCTGAAAGGACAGGTCTACAACTAATCACCAGATCAAGCCAAAAAGTGTGAATACGTAAGGTGAGAGCTGGAAACCCTAGATTTAAGGGATAAGCCACAATTTAAGGAGTATTCAAGTACGAGTGTTTAAGGACTATTGAAATGTTACTCTAATCTATTAGATTAGTGACTTAAGGAGTTTGAAACATATCTATGGTTGGTGTGTTTGTTCAAATGATCAGACCTGAGACTCTGGGGCGATTTAATCAGAAATATGAAAAATACCCAGGACGAGGTTGATATAATGAAATTAGGCCTTCAACACACCTACTTGGATGAAAGATTTGACAGTTAAAACACTCTAAGTGAAACCGGACCAAAAACATAGAAAAGTTGGCTAGTGAACCAAAGAGGGGTGTTTTCTCCCAGACTGAAACCAGTGCCTGGAGATGGGAAGAGGAGTCCAAGCTTGACGTTTTTGAGGGAGAGGGGGTTTTTCAACGTGGTCAACAAAACCCAAATCGCCAAAATTGCAAATTCCCAGTGCAATTTGGTCCGGTGATTTTTCCTAATGCTAAAGAGGTTTTTTTAGTGAAAAGCAATGATGGGCAATGCATACAAAAATTAAATGAGAGAGAAATTACCTGTGAGACGTACCCAGATTTTGCAAATGACCTCAGAAATGATGAAGAATGCTACCTCCTTGATCAAATGAGCCTTTTCAGAGAAGATCTTGACGTAGTTGAGATTCAACCAATCACCCTAGTGCCCCCTTCGGCCTGCCAAGCCAGAGAAAACCAAATGGTAAGATAGATGAATGAGTTCTACAGAATAAGGAAAGGACAGGAAGCAAAATTCATTAAGAAAGAAATACTCCCTGAACCGAACACCCAAGAGCCGGGCAAATGGTGAGTTGCCCCACAGATGCGCCCTCTCTCTCTTAGCGCGCCTCCTTCCTTGCAGATGAAAGGGGTAAAGGAAAAAATGCAAGATATATCTCGAAACAAGCTCAGTACAAGAGAGCAGCAATGCCAATCATCAGATCATCAACTCATTTACAAAATACAAAGAGAGTAATCCCAAACAATTCTTCTATTCAATATACCGGTGCTAGAGCTCATGAATTACAATGGGAGGGTCACCTCTCTTAAATAGCCGAAGAGTGTGCCCACATTCTAACTAACAATCATCCGACGACCGAGATTAAAATATTTTCGACGGTGAAGATCAATAATACCATGATCAATACATGGATCAAGTGACCAAGTCAACAAGGGGGCGCACTTTGCTCAAGGACGCCTATCCCAGGTGAAAGTCACGATGTAATACAAAGTGTGACATGACAATACATGAGAGGGGGTCACTAGGGGCTTAATTCACCCTAGGCCCCATTACAATTTCAAATCATATGATATAACAATGAGATACACCATTAGCCATCTTGAGGGGGCGCCCCTTGGGGGAATTTCCTGTATATTTGGAGTTCCCTCTTCCCCATAAGTTAATTAACTCATCCCCACATTAATCTAAAATTTGACCAAGAGCACTTGCAACATTTTTTCTTTCAGCAATACAACAACACTTTATTTGTGGACTCCATTTTGACACTGGTTCTTTACTTGTTATAATCATTTGTTTCCACATGCTTTATATATCATATATTGTTTTCTATGCTGTTGTGTTTTTATTCTGTTGCAATACCTTGTGTTGGTTTTGTTCATCAAACTCCTAAAAAACTCATTCATCACCATCTCACTAAGCCTTAACAACCTTAGCAATTTAATAGGGTCTACCCCTCTTGGCTTCGTTAGGAGTTGGCCTAAATGGAGGAGTCAAGAACAAGGTGGAAGCCTTGATTTGAGACTTGCCCCCAAGGACACACCGAGTGGCTTGAAGATTTTTTCCACGTTCCCCCCCAGGTGTGTGAAAGGCTGCAACAATGTCCAAGGAGACTAACTTCGGTATAAGGCAAAGATACTGATGATGTCGGAGCCGTTCACAAAAAGCCAGAATAGTTGTAGAAATTGGTCCGAAATATAAAGAATTAAATAAGATATTAAACAAAAGTTATTCTCGAGACCTAATCTTGATAACTTGTTTGGTAAAAAGGCCTTTAACCGATTATGTCATGTGAATCAATTCCGAAGTATGATCATGCATCCAAATACTTGAGCTTCTCGAGGTAGCTGAAACACCGTCTACCCCTTGAACCTATTTAAATACGAAGTTATGCACAAGGCTAAGACATCTAAGGTAAGGGAGTAGGTATGGATGTGTTCCATACTGTTTTTATTTATATCTTGCACAGTCGTCCGAGAACCTATTAGTGCAACAATGGCAGGTAAGACTACTTCGAGGCATAGTTGAAAGAATCGTTGATGTCATGAAAAATCGCGGATTCATGAGATTTTCGGGACGCCAATTTTTCGGGGCAAATATTTCGCAATTTTTTATAAAAAACGGGTCATGCGATATTTAAAAAAAATTGTCGCTTCTATGGGAAATATCGCGCCACGATATAAAAAATTGGCAAGCTCGCTGGTAGCAAGGTTAAAGGCATTTTTGGGTTTTCATTTCAGTTGTTTTGACTTGGTTTCGACTTGGAGAAGGGCACCCGACACAAATGTGACTTCATTGCTTCCACCTTGTTCCATGTTTCCACACAAGCTTGAATCATGCATTGACTCAGCCTCATCACAGTGGACTCGAAGAAGGAGGGCGTAGCAACTAGTTACTCGTTTTTTCATTCAACTCGTGCTCTTCGTCTGGGCAAAGGAGGGCAGATAAACTAGTTTTCTTGGGTGGTTGACGGTTGACCATGAGTTTGCAAACACATTGTGATTGGAATCTGGACATGTCCAAGAATCAATAGTACTTCAATCTCAAACAGGTCGAGGGCGTTTTTTAATTTTTCCACAATTTAAGACTCCAAGGAAACTTGAAACCCCGTTGCTAAATCGCTCAACTGGTGACCCGTGACAATGTACACAGCAAAATGCACAGGTCAGACTCCTCTTCCTCTTCCATTCTGCATATTTTAAATTTTTAATAAATTGTTAAGATAAAAATTAAAATTATGGGACACTGCTTGCTAGGGTAAACAATCAAGTTAACCCAATAAAATTTTGACTTGGCGTTAAACATTTTGATTTAAATTTTAAATTTTATCATGGTTGAAACTTGAAAGTTTGAAAATTAAAATACTTAAATTTGGTCCATTCAATTTTAGTCAACAAGGCGTCATCACTCATAAGATTACCAAAATTGGAATTTTTTATCCATGTTTTGCTCAATGATAGTTGGACTAGACAACTAGTTTCCTTGTAAGCTTATATCCCTTTGCCAATTTGCAATTTTGCACTGTGCAGTGACCTTACTAATTGTTTGATTGTTAGTTAGTAAGTTTTTAATCTAGATTTTTTAAACCTTTAACCAACATGTTGTTAGTTTTTTGGTATTGGGGTTTAATGCCATATTTGTTGTTTGTTTTGGTGCCCCAGGTTTCATTTTTGAAGCTACCTTTCCTTGCAAATATGCCAAAGGCATTGGACTCATTTTGGCAATATGCCGACCCCAAAGATGGAACAAATCGACAAAGACTGAATTGCAAATTGTGTGGGCAAGATATGACGGGAGGCATTAGCAAGTTGAAGTACCATTTGGAAAAACTCTGTGGCCATGATGTGTGGCTTTGTACTGCGGTTACCCCCGAGATTATGAGATCTGCCCATGACGCAATTCACTCGAAGGATAGAAAAAGGGAAGAAGTGGCTGCAAACAGAGCTGAACTTGCAGCTGGTGGAGTGGCTAGAACTTCAGGGATATATACCACTGAGTGTAGTGGCTCCAAGCCCATTGATTCTCATTCACCTATTGTGAGGGTTGCCTCATCTTTCTTTATCCCATGGATCGGAAGTGGTGCACAACCTTCCATCACATCAATGATTAAAAAAAGGAGAAATAAGAAGCATATTGGCTTATGGGGAGGATGCTTTTCTGTAGTGACTTGCCTCTTAGCATCACATAAAACAATCCTTTTTTTTCAGCTGCTGTGTGATGCCATAGCTGTTGTTGGACCAAAGTACAAGTGCCCTACATATGAGGAGATTCGGGGGCTAATTCTTCAAGCAGAGAAGAAGGACATCAACACTAGATTGGAGGATTTCAAACAGTGATGGGAGACCACTGGATGCACAGTGATGTCCAATGGTTGGTCAGATGGGAAGGGTAGGACCCTTCTCAATTTCTTGGTACATTTCCCTAAAGATACCATGTTTATCAGATCTATTGATGCATCGACACCGGTAAAGGAAGAAACAATGTTATGTGAGTTGATGGATGGCATCATCCAAGAGATTGGTTTGCATAATGTGGTACAAATCATCACAGATAATGTAGCTAATTGTGTGGCTGCTGGTAGATTGCTTATGGAGAGGCACCCCTCACTGTTTTGGACTGCATGCGTGCACATTGTATTGACTTGATGCTAGAGGATGTGGGGAAAATTCCCTTCGTCAAGGAGGTTGTTGATCAAGCTAGGAGCATCACCAAATTCATATATAACCATGCTTTTGTTCTTAGCCTCATGATGAGATGCATGAAAGACAGGGAGTTGCTTTGTCTTGGAATCACACGAATTTCCACCAACTTCATTTCTCTTCAGTCTTTGCTTCGATGTTAGATTGAGTTGAAGCAAATGTTTGTTTGTGATGAGTGGCGTGATTGCACATATAGCAGGAGAGAGGATGGGAAAGCCATCGCTAAACTGGTGTACACCGACTCCTTTTGGGCAACAACGAAAGAAGTGTGCTCAATCAGTGAACCTTTTGGTAAAGGTTCTGAGATTAGTTGACAGTGATAGGCTTGCTATGGGCTATTTGTATGAGGCCATGGATATGGCCAAAGAGACTATTCAGTCTTATTATGTGGGAAGGGTACCCCTAGATACAATAGACACATGATGCTATGGGATGTGATTGATAGTCGCTGGACCGAGATGCTCCACCGACCCATTCATCTAGCTGCACTTTTCCTCAACCCCGCCTTTTCCTACAAGTGTAAATTTAATTTTGATGGCGAGGTGTTGGAAGGCCTTATCTCATGTCTTAATCGGATGGTCGCTGATGAGGAGATTCGTGAAAATATTATTCGTGAGATCGAGGTGTATCGGGAGTCTAGTGGACTATTTGGCTATGCTGATGCTATTCGTAATAGGACTGTTTTCTTGCCAAGTAAGTGATTTAAAATTTTAAAATTAGAATTAAGAACTTTAAATTTTTAAAATTTAATTGTGTTTTTTAATTTTATTTGAATTATGTAATCCAATTCTCTTTCTTTCTTGTTTGTTATAGGTGTTTGGTGGACATATGGTGGAAGTGTACCAAATTTTAAAAAAATTGCCATTCGAGTCCTAAGCCAAACTTGTAGCTCTTCTGGATGTGAACGTAATTGGAGTGTATTTGATAAAATACACTCAAAGAAACGCAACAAGTAAGAACTTAACAATGCAATTAAATTCATAATTTCATTGTAATTTAAGATCCTTTATCATAATGTTTTCCTTGGGCCTCCAGAGTCAAGACTCATCAATTTTTTTATGACCCACTTACAGGTTGGAATTCCCACACCTGAATGACTTGGTGTATGTCCACTACAATCTTCGTCTGTGGATGAAGTAGGTGGAACAACCACTCGATGTGGATGCTATTTCCTTGGACAATATTGATGTATTGTCCAAGTGGAGGGTGGAGACTGAGTTGCCTATCATGGAGGGGGCACCTGCATGGTTAGAGGAGGAGGAGAAGTAGCAGGAGGAGGAGGAGGAGGAGGAGCAGCAGCAACAAGAGGAACAGTTCGAGGACTTGATGGAGGGTGATGTTCCAGCATTAGCACCACTTTCTACAACAGTTGATGTATCTATTTTGGCGCACTGTTCGGAATCTAGTTGAAGGCGAGGACCTTCCACTGCTAAGGGTAGATCGGACAAACAACCCATGAGCTTCTCCCGTAAAAGGGGAAGAGGGGCAGGGCATTGATATTTGATATCGTATTATCAGAGACAGATAGTTAGTTGCTAGTTTTGTGAACTTTTTGTGATGTCATTTTGTATTGGACCATTGGTTTTCCACTTTTGAGTACTATTGGACAACTATCGCTATTAGGGTTCAGGACTCGGTATTGACATTGATGTATCATTTTATATTTTGCATGACTACATGATATATATACTAGTGCTTTCTCCATATTGTTACCAACTATTTTTGTACAATAGTTGAACTTTCTATTGAGCCGCCAGTTATTCAACATGATGCATGTTCGTTTCCAGAGTTCAGAAGTTCAGTTTGTTCCAGAGTTAGCCATTTTTGGCTAGCCTTTTATGTTTTTTGTCAAAATGACCATACCCCATGGGGTTTGTAATAAAGTGTGCTAGTAGGGGGGTCTTGAGTGGCTCAGTTCCCTTAGACTTAACTATCAAATAAGGTATTCCAAGGAGTTTTTTCCCTTGTCGATTATTCTTTGCCTTTAGCCGAGTAATAATTGATGAGTTTTTCTTCTGCTACCTCCAAAGCTGGAATGCTCGAATTTGGCGGTTAGGCCTTGGGGGATTATTAGAGTCCAACTGTAAAATATGAACCTACTAGATAGTATTGGTATGTCCTATGGCCATTTCCTAGGTCCCGAGGTGTGTTAAAACATTGTCCAAAATTTTTTTTAGCGGACGTCCTCGAGTTTTAATTTTTTTTAATAATTAAAATTTTCAATTAATTAAGCCATTTTTCCTATGGTTTAATTGAAAAATTTCAAAATGTAATAATTAAGTGGTTTGGGAGTGGATTCTGACAAATGATTGCTTGTTTTCTAAGCCAAAACATTCATTTAACCCCTAGACCCACTTATCCTAAGTTTCTGATGATTATTTTTCCCTTAATTAAATATTTTCTCAAAATCAATAAATGAGGAATATTTAATTAAAATAATCAAAAAAATATTAAATGGAGATAAATAAAAATCTCTCCAAAATAAACCAAATTGAATAAAGTAAAGAGATAAATGACATGGCAAAGAGCATTTGGGAAGATTCCAATCACCACCCAACTGATATGAGTCAATATCGGAGCACTGCAACTAACTCCTCCTTGGGATTTGCGCCTCCTAACCTTGCATGGGCGAATTTCCTTCTTTGGCATGTTCTGAGTGGTTGGTTGATGAAAACAAGGAAGAGGGTGGGTACCTTGCCTAGGTCGAGGCCACCTCACCCCCAGTCACAACTACTGGAGTCCAGTTCAACTCTAGATCAAAGCAGTTAACTCCAGGTACTTGGTGGTTGCACCCTCCTTCATGCATGCGCTAAGGTTGCATGACTTTTTCCTTCTTTTTGTATAAATAGGGGTCTCTTCTCGCTCTTCAAGGGTGGATAATTTTGCAGAGAACCTCCGGTGAAACTTTGTGTAAATGCTTGTTGCTTTCATGCAACGATTGGAATAAAGAAAGGCTTTGGAGGCTCATTGTGGTTTGGTTATGTGGATGCATGTGCTTGATGGATGAGGTGATATTATTTTAATTTTCTCTTGCTTTGTAAATTTGGGGTTACTAATCTATGCTTTGGAAGGCTTTTACAAGCACGTAAGAATAGATATTTGTAGTTTCAATTTATTTGTTTACTGATTTACTCTTAGAGATCTAAAAGAGCATTGTCTTATTCAGTTATATTTCATGCTGCTTTTGATTTCAATTTGTGAATGGTACATGATTTAATCCCTTGTTTGGCAATTATATGAGTTTTTGTTTGCAGGTCGCTCCATCTTACCAAGTAAAAGGTTGAGCTCAGTTGCATCTCCTTTTCTTGGAGCCAAGCCCAAAGTTCAGTAATTTGCTACATGAGATCCAAGCTTGTTCTAAAGATCCAAAGGTCTAATCGGTTCTACCCTCTTTTATTCATCTTTGAAGCAACATTTTTTAAAAGAATCTTAAATTTGGTTTGGTTTTCAAGTTTCCTATCTTTCTCCAACCTTTCTCCCTCTTGTTTGCAACCCTCTTTTCCTCTTTTTTGCAGCCCTCTTTCGCTGTCCTCTTTTGGCCTCTTTTTGCCCTCTTTTCCTCTTTTTTGCAGCCCTCTTTTGGCCTCTTTTTTCCCTCTTTTCCTCTTTTTTTGCAGCCCCTTTTTGGCTGCCCCTTCCTTTGCTTGTCCTCTTCTTCTATGTTTTATTTTTTCCCTTTCATCTTTCGTTTCACTTAGCTAGTTCATTCTTAGTTTCTGCTAAAGTTTAATTCTAGATCTTTGTTTATTTTATTTTTTGGACTAACTCTTAACAAGTTAGTGTTCAAAGCTCTTATTTTCAGGATAGTAAAAAAAAATCCAAAGGCTATAAGCAAACAAAGGAGCAAAAAAGACAAAAACACCTCCCTCTTCTTTCATTCCCCTTCTCACCTTGTGCTTTTAAGAAAATGACAAAAGACATTAAAAACATTGTAAAAAATTAATAAAGAGCAAGTGGGATAAAGGCTCCCACACCCCACTTTCTCCACTAGGGGGGAAGCCTGTATCGTCCGTTGGTTCATTTCCTTTGCTTTATACCTGCATAGTAATTTCTTAGAGTATAATATGAAAAGTTCTTATTGCTTTGCTAGTATAGTTTTACTTTATCATTGTTTAAAGCTTTTTTATATAAAAAAGAAAATAATCCAAAGTCTCTTGAATCTCACTGATAAGTGGATAAAGCGCACTCTCTATCGGAGAGGTTTTACTGTTTTGTCTTAGACTAGTTTTTTTACTTTTTTTGTTAATTTGTTAAAAAAAAAAGAACACAAAATCTCTTGAATCTCATCGAAAGGTGGATCAAGAGTGCTCTCTGTCGGAGAGTTTGTGGTTTAGTTTATTTCTCTTACTTTAGCAGCTTTTTCTTTGTTTTTTATAAATCTCTTGAATCTCGCCATAAAGCGGATAAAGAGTGCTCTCTGTCGGAGGGTTGTTACAATGGCTCTTGTTCACCACTAATAAAATCAGAATAAACAAATTTTACTACATTGTGTATGCTCTACCCGGTTGGGATACCCAGAAGCAGTTGTAAACTTTTTAATCCTCACATTCTAATCCAAGTCTCGTTAATAAACTCACAACCCTCGAATATTACGGAAATCCAGTGTAACGAATCTGGGAAGTAGTGGCGAAATTCTTCAGGGAAAGCGGGAACTACTAGAAAGCGACCTTGGGGTCTAGTTAGGCTACATCCTTGTTGCTGTAGTGTTGAACAGTCCCCCACGACTCCATCTAGCCCACATTTTCCCGTGCGGAGCCACTCTTCGAAGAATCCGGACATATCTCCAGTACCGAAAGGTATATCTTGGAGATCTCCTTCTCGTTTAATAAATCAACTTCACTTTTTAAAATTTACCGGGTACACTTGCAAAACATTCTCAAGCACTCCATCTGGCACTGGTCTCATCAATTTGCTTATTATCTATCTGAAGCATTGTTTTTATCTATTTTTCATATCATGGATGCTTTACTTCTAATTTGCAATTATCAAATGATTGTGTATCTCTAGTTTTACTTGCAAGTATTTACTTGGTCATTTTATTGTAAGTTCTTTCCAAAAACTCTTAAAAAACACCCATCCGCATCACACACCTAAATATCTTTAAAGCTTTTAAGCCTTAGAAACTCTTTGTAGGGACTACCCCCTTGGCTTCGTTAGGAGTTTGCCTAAACAGAGGAGTCAGGATTAGGTGACAGCACTTGACTCTTTGTTTGCTCCCAAGGCCGCACCTCTCCCTCCTCGGGAGACAACTACTCGAAAGATTTCCACTGACGGTGTGCACAACGACGGGCAACACATATTTATTTACCAATGTATTTATCTTATGTTGTTGTTCCTTTATATGTTTAAAATTATGAAAAAAATGAATATATTGTGTGTGTTTTTAATATTTGCTGCGGTTTGCTAATTTTTGCCGATTTTTTCCCCGATGTTGCTGAAACGATGTCTGCTGGACCCTCGCCGATGTTTTGCCAATGCCGATATTTTCAACTATGCTTTGAGGTCCATCCACTAGGGTTAAAGTAGAGCATCTTTTCGTTAGAGGTACGTTTTGTTTATCTACAATTCATTCGCTTTTTTCTGTATAAGGCTAATGCCATCATGTTTGCAGGTTACTTCGAGACGGAGCTGTCTAACTAGGGGACGATTTTGACTTTCCAGCTGATTTTCAGCAGGAATCCGGTGAATTTAACTCACAAAATTTTGTTGTTTTTTGGGCGATTTTAAGTGCAGAAATGAAATCACGTGACACTAAAACCCCCTAGCACCCACACTCTGTAAGATCTATCAATGTTTTTGCAAATTTTGAAAATTCCGTGAAGATTCATAGCCAAAAACGGGTAAAATCCAGCCGGAAATAGGGGGGAAATCGTCACCTAGTTAGACAACTCGCTTTCACCTAGTTGAGCCGTGGAATGTTGAGAGCAACATAGGGTCTCGAAAACCTCCTGTCCTCAGGGGTCCAAACCGATTGCGGTCTGTTATGTATTGACAGATTGCCAAACTCCATTTAGTAAAAATAAAAACTTTATTGGTTATACCTATATGTCTTTTCCTAGAAACATTATTTTTATGAATCCCTTTTTATTTTATCAGTTGCTTTATTTCTTATATTTTGTGAAGCTGGATTTTATATGTTTATCATCTCTAGACTTCTGTTTTGGTATAACACTTGTATATTTCTCTGACGGATTTTTTATAACAACCGATTAGCATTCTGATTCTTTTAGCAAAATAATTTTTTGAACTAATCTAGCTTACTACAATAACATAAGGCAGATTAACAAGATAAGATAATTTCATTTCATCAATATGCCTACAGTTAAAATGAATAATATCACATAACAATCTGTTATACGTTATGTTACAGTCTGCAATGTAACAAACTTATTCAAGGAACCATCGCTCATCTACTGTATTACTTTCACACATAAAAATTCTAATGAGTTTTTAAAATCGGTTTGCTTTACATACTAATTTACGCTTTTAGTGTTTTTTCAACAATTGCAGGTTTAATCAACACAGATGGCTCAAACAACACGCGGGTTTCCATTCCCCTTTTCCCCTTGACCAGCCCTCCAAGGGGGTTTCCTCACTGTTCCTGCTTGAATCATTTCGAGCATCAATACCCCCAAAAACTTTTATTGTTATTGATTTCCTTTAATGCTGTTATTGATTTGTTTAAATATTCTTTAAATTATTTCTTTTATTCCTTGAAAGCTCATCATTGCATCCTATTTGTGAGCTCTCCTGTATATATTGTGATTGATGGTTGTGTTTGGAACAAAGTTATTTTTAATGGATATTTCTTGATAACCTTCTCGTTGGTACCCGGAAAGTATTAGATTATGCTATAATGATGAAAGGTAGGTACCGAAATTAATTCATCGCTGACATTTATTAAAACGTGCCTTTTGCAGCTTATGGTAGCGTGGCAGCACCCAAAGGAGGGAGAAGAATGGATACCTTGTATCAGTCCTACGTTAAGTGGAGGTTTGCTTACTCTCTCAAGAGTAATTTTATTATTATGAGATTATAAAATATAAAACCTTATTTATCGATCTATGTTATTAAGGTTAGTAACAGAAAATCTAATGTAAATTGGTCTGGTTATGGCTCCATGGGAATAGATCTTTACAGCTGCTATCTTCCGGTTGTATTTTTTGTCCAGTCGTGGTTGTAATTTTTACCCAGTTGTGGTTGTTGCAATTGCTACGACTGGCATATCCTCGTTGAGAATTCCGTTCTCACATTAATATGATGACCATGAGTACTTTCATGAGAAGATGCATCTCGGTTACATTTTTCCTTTTTTTTTAACAATTGAGTTTGGATCGTTCTAATTTCCTCAATGTCATGTAGCTTGATTTTTGTGTTAAAAAAGTGCATGCCGTTTACGGCATCTCTTTGTCTCAAAATAGCTATTTCTGTTTTGTCCAGTACTCCCTCCTCGGCAATAGAACCAATAAATTTAAATGGTTAGTGGCCTTTTTTAGCCAATGTTAACAACAAATTTGTTTTATTGTGAGTCCCTTTGTTTTCCCGTAAGATGTAAAATAAATGTTCTGCTTGAACACACCAGTTGGACAAGCACAGGAATTCGATTGTTTTTGAATATATCGAGTCGTTGTACCGCTTACAAGGGGGCCAAATCTAGATCCGGACACAATCTTAGAATAATAAAAAAGACAACCAAAATAGGCAAATGATTGATTCTCTTTAGAGAGAGAACGAGACAAGATTTATACTTAAAAATTAACTTTCAGTCCACCACTTTCTCACCTTTTACAATCCTACCAAATTTATCCTCTTGTTTGAAATTTTTCATAGAAAAGTCAAGATCCTACCAAATTTATCCTCTTGTTTGAAATTTTTCATAGAAAAGTCAAGATCCTTACTTTCCCAAGCTTGGTATATTGAAATTTTGCGGGAGTGCAATAATTACACGTGGTGCATCTTTTCCTTTCCTCGGGCCATTGATTTTTCTGAGATTATTGCTAGGAATGTATCACATTGCATATTGAAATTGAGCAGCAGCTAGAGCATTGTTTGACTTGGGATTTCTTAATATAAAACAAGTGTTAAACCTGAAGATTATCAGAATATTCAATAATGTGTTTTTAGATTTATATAGCCGTCTAATTGTGTAGCAAGCCAGCCTTTCAGTACAGTAACTTGATGGAATCCAGTAATTAGAACTCTTGATTTTAGCAATGAAGAATTGTATTTTTGGCAGTTGTTGACATTGAAGGTCGATTCCTTAGAGGCTCCATTCCATTTGGGCACCTCAATATTGCAATTTTTGTAATCTAAATCTGCAATTCCAAAATTTAGGGAAATAAAAATTCCTGCTGGATTTATGAAAAAATCCACTGAAAAAGGGTTCCGTTTGCTACACGATTAGCTTATTCCATTTATATATTATACCATAGGCTAGAAACTTTATTTTGATTGCAACTAGAGAAGTGAGGGGTATTATATAGTGGAGAATGGATGAGATGTGTAATGCCTGTTTGTATCACTTGTAAATCAAAATAGAAACAAATTAAAATAGTAATGTTAGAAAAAAAATTAAAACATTAATTAATGTGTGTGTATATATATATGTATAAGCTTTGATGGTTAGCTTGGGCAGTCACATGTCAACCGTGAGATCTGTTCCTCGAAGTTGGGGAGGTCACAGGTTCTCTTGATCCCCTTGGGGTTAGTCTTTGTAATTAGGGACAATAGTTTACATCGTTCACCATCCATAAATCACAGGGAAGAATTTAGAGGGTTTTCCACGAGGTTTTACTTGGACATACACACATCAATGTTTTCAGAATTGTTAGGAGATGAAGCCAATGTCTAGATCTCTAATATTCTTCTTGTAGAGCTATCAACTAACCCATGTGTTGTTTGTATGTGTCGGGCGAGTGAGGGTAGAGTCCCCGAAGCGAAAATTTCTAGACCCTTCTAGTGTATTTCAGTTCCTTATGAAATCCTCATATGTATTGTATAAAAGGGGAGTGACCCCCCAACAATGTAACACAAAAGAGCATTGAAGGTTTTTTGTCGAGTAATAATAAAAGATCGAAGCTGCTGTTGCCTTGTGCCATTACCTGCGTACAACAGGGTTTCCATGTAAATCGCGTGTTCTATTGTTATTGTTGTTTGCTTCTGTTTTATATACATTTTTCTAACAAAATTCAATCAACATGGACTTGGAATTGGCATATATATATATATCAAGGTTTTTAAAATCAGTCAACTAGGACTCATAATTGGCATATATATATATATCAAGGTTTTTAAAATCAGTCAACTTGGACTCATAATTGGCTGAGTGACTGTACCGACTCGGCCTTCTAAATGGTATGGGGCATCGGTTTGGTACCAAACTGGTCCATCTTGGTCGAGTCGGTTGGGTACAGACCCACGAAACACAAGTTGAGGTAAAATGTCTAAATGCAACCTATAAAGAGACCCCCCCCCCCACATATTGAAAAAAAAAAAAAAAAACCAATTTGCCTCACAACTCACACACATATCCACATTTAATTCTTTTATTGTTTGTCCTTGATAGCTTCCATTTCTTTGATTCCCTGCAATTTGGTATCTTCTCCAATTTGTTGTAGTTGTTGGTTTTTGATAATTATACCATTCCATAACTGTTTCCTGCTTCCCTATTCCATGAATATTGTTGTTTCTTCCATTTTCTTCCTTATTAAGGTTGATGTCAATATTCTTATCTTTCTTGCCAATTTTCTTGGTAATGAGGGTGTTATTAATAGATATGGTTCCATGAATCATGGTATTTCTTCTATTTCCATGCCCTTATCCAATTTTTTAGGTACAATGATATGCTCCAAATGTTGTGCCTGATTTTCAATTTCTCTTACCTATGAGATGATACCATCATGTTTTACCCTTACATCCTTGAATTGGAGTTCCACTTCAAGTATTTTATGGTGACCTCCTTAAATCTTCTCTTCCTTCTCCTTTTCACGCTATGATGTAATGCCCCATCCATAAGATTCTTGCATCTCCTTCAATTCTAGATCATATTTTCAATCTTACCTCATCAATATTAAGGGTTGCTTCAACCTTCTTACCTCTTTCCTTTTCAACTTTTCTCATCGTATTCTCTTCCATTATTCTAGTAGTGTTTTCATTGCTAGGATATTTAGACATTTAGGGGTTAGTTAAGTTCAACTTGGTTTAATGTGTCTTCAGGTAAATTGTGTTTCTATATTGTTCTTTTGTAATTATCTATTCCAATGGTCACAATTATGTTGTAGATACTAAGTGCTTCGATGATTCACTCTGTGGTTTAACACTTGATTGGTCCATGATCTCTATTTAAAAAGCATGGATGGTCATTTGTTGATGATGGATTGTGACAGATTCATATTTAAACTATTTTTTATGCATTAATATAATGCCTGAAGTAAACACATTGGTTAGGGCTGTGGACTATTTCCCTCTTTGAGGAATTTGATCATATAATACATTGGTGTACTGATTTTTGATTTGTTTGTGATTGGTTGTTTGTTATCACGCAAATCTGCACCCAGAGATTTGCGCAATAATCATAGGCAACCAACCCTATCACTATTGGAGGCCTCTCGATTTGGATTGATGCTTTTCCAGGCCCAGGGGGGTGTCCATAGGGGTTCTATGCTATAATCAAACTTATAAAATCTGTTTAAGAAACCCATTTGATTAGCACACACAAAACTCGCTTTTTGCTGCCAATGAGCAATCCAAAGTAAAAAAAGAATTTAATAACAGCAATACTAATTATGGTTGAGATCATATCATAAAAGAAATTTACAACAGCGAAAGAGGAAAGGAATTATGGTTGATATGTGCCTCCAGTAAAAGATAAATCAAACCAAGTGCATTAGTACCTAACTGTACACTGCAATTCTACTTATCCAAATAATAACCAAGAGACCTAGAGAGCTGGATGTCAAGCATAAGTGAACCAAATCATATTTTATTTAAGAGATTGTTTGCACCATAAGAAACAAGATACAATGGGTTAGAACAAGCTTCGTTGAATAGCAATGGTGGAAGCCATGACAAATCTTGGAAGGTGGAAGAAAGGTGATCCTTGAATGCTGCAAAAATCTGTTCTAACCTTGCTCAATGATCTCAGCCCTGTTTTTATAGACCTTCTGGAGAAACCCTAAACGAGTATGTGCCTATGCATGCATGCTAAGTGGTTCTTAAGTCTGAAATATGCATGCTTGATTGGAGGGTAAAAAGCTGTTGTTGTAGGCTCGTTTTCTTGTAGCAGACTGGCAAAAATCAAGTTGAATTACCCTTTATAAGCTACTGCATGCTCAAAAATCCCAAGATTATGGTGAAGGTATTGAGATGTACAGTTTAATACACTGTTAAAATTTATAGGATTGTTGAACAGGTTGATTTGTATCACAATCAGCGTCTAAATAACTCCATGAACTACCTAATATATCAATTTTGCTGTGAGGTCAAAACATAGTTCAAACTTTGATAGATTTAGCAAGCTAATAATAAACTAAAGTAGGGTTTTGGGTCAGATAGCTAGCAATGTGCTTTGAAGTCTCAATGATATCAAGGCCTGATCATGACAAACTTGGTCAGCATGCAACGATTTGGATAACATATAGGATTTAGGTTTCAAGTCTTGCCGAACTTATCATAATTGCCAATTATAAGAAGAGGGAAAACTAGGGTTTTGAGTAGATAAACATAGCAAATTCAAATGGTTTTGAGTGGATCAATAAGCAAATTCAAATTAGGGTTTTAGGATTGCTGTCAACCTTCCTAGGGTTTGGACAACACTAGGGTTTTAGCAAGACCGCATGCAATTAGGTTTTTGGTTTAACAATATTAGCAAATTTGAATTAGGGTTTTGGCCCACTTTCGAACAAGGGCTTTGGCCCACTTTCGAACAAGGGCTTTGGCATGATTTCACAAAATAAACCCTTCTCAAATAGTTGCCACATGTCACTTTGAATCCTCATCCACTTTCTTGCTGTTGTACTTAACTCACCATCTTCCATCCATCAACACCTAAGTCACCGGATTCGGTGATTTTTCGCCTTAGAATTCGAAATTCGACGATTTTATGTGGGCAGCGAATTAAATCGTTCAAAATCGGCAATTTTTTGCGGCCTGCAACTAAACCTAGTCCGTCCAAAATTACCGTCGCGCTCATTGTCTGACTGAAGCCGTTGTGTCGAGTCCTTGCGCATAGTCGCAAACACAATATTCAGGATAGCCTTGACTCAATTGACCAGTCTTCGAGACCAAGGACTGCTAACTGCTAGCGACAATCTGCAATCAACTCGAAACCTTTTGATTCGTCTAACTAGTTTATTCGACTGTACCTTCCGTCTGGACCAAATATCCGCGATGTTGTGCTTGGCCGTCGGAGTGTAAACTGTTTGTGCGTTAAATCTCAAATTTTACATTATAATTGTCCAACTAACCTAGTTGGAACCATGCCATTGGTCCAATCCTTAATTAATTTAGATTTTCTTTGACTATGAAAAGGATGTGAATGCGTCAAAGGTTTGGCCATACTTTGGAGTCCAAGGATATGGTTATCTGAAGTATTAATAATATTACATAAATTGTAATGTAATTTTGTAAAGTCAAGTTATTTATATATTCATATAAATTTAATATATAAAAGATATGTATAAAGTTTAGAATATAATATATAAAAGTAATGTAAAAAGTTTAGAATATATATTAATTTATAAAAGTTATATATATATAATTAAAAATATTATTGAAAATAAAATTTGGCTATATATATATATTCGAATTTATTGACGAATTTAATAAAAAAAAATTGCTCAGCGATTTTTTTTTTGAATTTCATTCATGTTGAATTCGAACACGAACTCGAACCAGGTGACTTAGATCAACACTTCACCACTATACTTGCCAAATATAGACATACTAAAAATTGCAGTCGTAATGGAAAGAAACAAACATGAAAATAAATACTAGGTGATCCCTGCCATGTATAACAAGGATACAAAATAACAAGGTCTTTCATGTACATCAGACTCATCTATCTACAAGGAATATGAATACGTGTTCAAAATCTACATGCAAGTCCTGAAAACCTAACCGTGTCCTGAAAAATGTTTGTCAAAAAGTCGGGAGAATATTCTAAGTTCAATCCGTTGAAGACATGTCGGGCCTGCCCAATATCCCAGGCTGGTATCGCAGAGATTGACCAACTAGCTAAGAAGCTTAGACAGCGAGGGTTTCGACGCCTCTACTAAGAAGTACTTTAGAAAATTCCCTACAACGCCGGTGCGTTGGTTACGGGGTTTTAAATTTTATTATGTTTTTCTTGCAAGATTAGGAATCCAATGCCGTTTCCGGGTACTCCGATTTTGAGGTCGGTCAAAGCATACTCCGGCAAGGAGAAAACAAAGTTAATTAATTAGGGGGTGTGCATTGCAAATTTCATTAGGTTACTTAATTAAGACTCCGACAGAGAGCGTTCTTGACCCCGTCTCACCACAGTGGTTCAAGAGACTTAGCTAATCTAAGATGCCTAATGCAAGGGTATGCAGTTCTAAGTATGCTCTCCGATAGAGAGTGCTCTCGACTTGTGTTACTGCAAGTTCAAGAGACTTAATTAATTCGTTAAACTTAAAGGAAACAGAAACATAAAGATCTAAACCACCCAAGAGTCTCTTTCAAGCTTTTTAGGGCCCTAATTGGGAAAGCAAGAGGGTAAGCAAAACTCTATCAAAAGTAAAGAAGCGATGCATTAACCAAGTAAATAATTAGAGAGACATTTCACTTCATTTTTCATGGATTGATAAACTTAATCAACAATTAATCAAACAGATTTTTCCTTTTCTGATAACTTTTAAGTTTTAAGCAAGCAAAAATGAAACCAAGCCTAATATAGCATGAGAACAGATTGCATAAGAGGAAACTAGCAGGAATATACTAATGAAATCAAATCTAACTAAGCCTTTTAACAAATTGAAACTAATTACCCTATTCTACTTTCACCATTTATTTATCTTGCAGGTATAAAGCAAATTGAAAGAAAATGAAATATGGACAATGGCGAGACAGGTGTTATCACCCGCCTTGTAGTTGCTTGCTTGAGGTGGATCCAAAATGGATGGTAGAGGGGTAAGCAACTAAGGGGTGGAACCACGACTGCCTAGACTCCCAAATGGATGGTTGTCACGCCAATCAAGGCAGCCTTCACTTTAGGTTATCCTAGTCCACGACAACAATGGGGGAGACCCGGATTTGCTCCCGACAGGAAAGATCGAACCTAAACACCAGAAGAAGATCAGATGGGGCTTCAGGGTACTTAAGGTGCAAGGTGAATAGAAACCCTAGCTCTAGGGTTTAGGTACTGGCAACTGGTGTAGGTGACCACTGTCTTGGGAAACGTAACTGTGACAGGGTAAACAAGGACAGAGTTGGGACTATCTAGTACCTAGAAATTAGACTCACTGAAAGGTGTTTGAGCTATCAGTGAATGTTGGTAAAGGGTAAAGGCTAAGAGCCTAAGGGCAATGCTAGCTAGGAGATCAGTGCTTTGTGTGCATTGGGCAATGGAGTCAACAGTAAACCCACGTTTCAGAGAACCCACTTGGGAGACACCTTGATCTACGAATCCAGAAAGTAATTGGTCCGGAAAAGCGAAGGTACAGGAAACCCAGCTCAGTGGACGGCTAGCGCTAGGGCTTAGGAGGACAGATCTGCAGTTCTAGAGGCACCGGGAGGCTAATGGCTCCGTGTCGAGGAAGAAAAGAGGTCAGGGAGACCTGATCTACAAGCCCAAATCAGGAAAACAACAGAAAAATCAGATCTATAAAAGTCAAATCTGATGATGGGGCTAGGAGGCTGAAAACTGATTTTTCAGATCTAGGGCAAACCAGGAGGAACTAGCACAGCGTTGGGGGTGTTCTGGAATGCTTGGACCTTGATCTATCAGCTTATCTTGTCAGATTTCAGAAAAAATCTCTTCCGAAAAAGTCTAGTTTTTAGTGAGGGCGCTAAGGCAGTTTCAGTCAATTTTTTAGATCTAGGTCAAACTAGCCAGTCTTTGGACAACGTTGGGGTTGATTTGGATTGTGTGGGACCCGATCTATTCGTCTGTGAAGTCAGAAATCAGAAAAACTCAAAACCCTAGCAGGTCAATTTTTTAGTGGGGGGTTATGCAGTTTTCTGCTTAAAAATCAGATCTAGGTCAAATTGTGGGTAATTTGACCAACGTTTCAGTTGATTTGATGAAGGGGAGCCCGATCTATGAAACCCAGAAATGGTTTAGCAAAAGATCGGACGGTTCCCTGGTTTATTAATTTTTTAGGTTTTTAGTGTTTTAGGAGTTTTCAGAAAAAGAGTTGAATTTCAGCAAGGTACAATGGAATAAGATCTGAAAGGAAGAACTTACCTATTGGATTTTACCTGGAAAAGCTTGTAGAATTTTGTAACAGTGACGATCTTTGCTATCCCGATCAATTCTGGAAGATTCCCGTGATTTCTATGTCATATGCAAGCTCCAAACCATCAAAGTGCCCCCTATCCTGCATGAGCAAACGTCAACCATATCAGATTTGCATATACAAAATAAAGAAACTGAATGCTATAAGATAGTAAAATGAAGTAATCATAGATCACAATGAAACTAATGAAAACCCCCTGATCCAAGACGAAGCGAACTGAGCGAGTTGAGGTCTCCCTACAAAAACGCTCCAGCCAAAACGCCCTCCTATAGACAAAACAATGATAGCCACGAAAAAGATAGATCTCACGAGAATTTCCACAATGCTAGGAAGCTGAAGACAAGCTAATCACCATTTGAGCACATCAGATGCAAAGCAGATCCAGAAAAATTTCCACAAAAAAAGTCTTTCTATTATTCAGATCCAAGAGCCAAAGACCCCTTACAAATGAGAAGCTCTCTCCTTTAAATAGAAATGAGAGAACCTCAATCATAACCAAATCCTAACCACTTTCAAAACGAGTGCCTAAGATTAAAAGATACAATGTTTTAATCAATGGTTGAGATGAGCTCAACATACAAGACGTGGATCAATATAATTATAATTTACCAAAGTGGACTTAAACCACCCAAATAAAGGTAACCCACTCAACAAGAAATAAATGAAAGCATATGGTGGGTCCAAGGAGTGTTTGACTAACTCCCTTTGGGTGTACCCATGGCACAATAAATAATATAATAATTTAAAATTTTGACTTTTGTACCTCCTTGAGGAAATCGTGGGTCTTCCAAAGACCTCCAGAAAATAAATAAAAAATGCCCAAAAATAGGTGTGGGCCTCATCAAATGCTGAAATTGCTGGAGAAGGTGTGAAAGACATCACTCTCATCATTGTGACTCACCCCATGCCATTTTTTTGCCTCTGTAGTTCAAATCGATTTCTTCAATAGCCATTTGATCATTTTTTAATCTGCCTCGGGAAACGTGATCCTGCCAAAACAGCCTCCTAGGGTGCTTGCGTTGTCAAATTGAGCCTTCCAAGCTCTTTGGGATGGGGGTACAATGGTACAAACAAGTGGCTGCACCCCCCTATGCCCATACAACGCCTTAGGAGATCCAACTGAAACATCTCCTTGCTCAAATAGATCAATCTGTGAAGAAAAATTGCATCAGAAAAGCAGAATAAGCCTGATCACATTTGTAAGTGCCCGAAACTAAAAATAAACTGTCTCATTGGACTCAGAGAGTCCCAATCCATCAAAGGTGTATACTCATACCCCTCATAGGTCTCTGTCTGATCATCAATTATAACCAATAAACAATATAACCATCTGTGAATAATCAGACACCAATAATAACTCAGAATAGATCAATCTGCTGCAAGTGTTAAAAGGTTAAACCATGCTCTACAACTCATTCACATAACAAAATCAACAGGTAGCATTCATTTCACTGGCGGGACATCAACAAATACTTATAAATATCAGGCTTTATTTATTATTACTTAGACTCAGACTTTCAAGACTATACTCACTTCATAGCTGTAGTCATTTTGCTAGTGAAGGGTGAAAGGTGGAAATGACAAGGCCAAGGCAAAGGATGACCTCCTACTCAACATCATGACGCTTTGGACAAGGAAAGGGAGAACTCACTATAACCAATACTAGACAAACAACAACACAAGGAATGGCAGTGCCTCACAGATGGATGAGTTGTTTAGAGAGTGCCTATTCAACTTAGGCATCATGTCTACATCAATCTTGATCCAATTTCATTAGGATCACATTTTATTCTATGGCCCTTTTTGGCCTATATGGTCACTTTTTGGACTTCACCAGTGCTTAAAAGCACAGCTAATCGCAGCTTTCATCCGGGCCATATTTATTTTTAATAAGGTCAGCAATTCTTTGATATAGCATTTTAATCATTGCTTTTTGGACCTTTTCTTATACTCTTCAAGGAGTATTTTAGCATTTCATTGCTCTTGCCCTTTTACATATGTTAAGAAACACGGTTTTACAATTTTCATTTTCCATGGGCGCATATTCAATATTTCAATACAAGTAGTACATGAGCTTTCAGTTTTAGTCAACAACATCTCAAGTGACTAGGGGGAATTTTGCACAGTGCCAAACATCGGGACAACCGACCAGAATGATTTAGGCATACCATCCAACTTACCAAAGGCAAGATTTGTCACCAACTTAGAGCTGAGACACAATGTAAACAGGGAGGCTTGTTCAACAAAGTTTCTAGCGGAGAAAAAAAGGTCCTCCATGCCACAAGTCAAGAAGTCAGTCGGGTTGAAAATTAAACTGGAAGGTAATGGTTGGATGAAGACAATGAAATGATGGAGCCAACACTAGCAAGCCAAAACAATGGTGGGAATGACTACCTCTATTCTCCTTAAAGAGGGTAAAACCAATGAGTATAGATCAAGAACTTCAAAGCCAGAGTAAGGACGTTAATACATAGTATAACATATAACCAAGTCCATATAAATATGACCGCCAGATCATGATACCACAAGTCAATATATGTCACAAGAATCAATATAAGAGCAATAATAACCATAACACCATATATCCAATGAGAAAGTATTGATATAATACTGGGCATCCACTACTGCTCTGAGATAACATAAATGGCTATATCGGTCCTCAAATCTGAGTGTCCTGAGACTCAGTCCTGACATGGGAGAGTACAATAGTCCACAAACATAATCATGATCCATAAAAATGCTCATCTCAGCATCTCATATGTAAGAGATCTGGCTGAAAAATATACTATGTCTGAAAAATAGAATATGGTAGCCCAACTACTATATATGTGATAACAACAGGCTTTCCCCAAATGGGGGAAGTGGGGTGTGGGAGCCTTAATCCCACTTGCTCTTTTATTAATTCCAGTGTTCCACCAAGTATCCGGGACGGGGAGGCGTGGGAGCGGGGAAACGCACATTGGGGACGTGTAGAGGCACCCCCAAATTTTGGGGTATTTTAGGGAGTGGGGGGGCGTCGGGGTCTTTAAATTTTAACATAGGGGGGCATCTCTAAAATTATTAATTAATAAAAATAAATACATGCTAAATTGAAATTCATCATTGTGCA
>LPNX010446010.1:198275-219642 GCA_001517045.1 Pseudotsuga menziesii
GTTAACGAACTCCATTCGCATCAGTGAGTGCGGGGCGTGCAGGTGTTGGACGTGGTTCAGCAGCTCTAGCTTCACGAGCTACAGGGGGAGATGATACAATTCCCATTGTTCATAGGCCACGGGAAAAGAAATTAGAAATTTCTCGTGGCAAGAGGAAACATTAGATTTTTTCTTGTTTTTTCTTGTTTACAGTACCTTACATTTTCTAGAACATTGACTCTTTTATAGTTATAACTTATTATGGTATATTTTGACATTTTGTAAACATTACATGGCAATTCAAGTTTGAAGTTTGAAGTTGAACCTACTTTTGAAGTTCAATGTTTTCAACTTTGCATTATTGGTAATGAATCCATGATTATGATGCTTCGTGAAATTGAATTGATTCAATTTTCATTTCATGGTTGATGTTAAAATTTGAAGCTTAAATGTTGATGTTATGTAATATGGAATCTGGATATTGGACCTATGGTTGACGAATTCACTACTAGATGATTGAATCATTGATGATTGATTAATGATGTTATATGGTATTATGAATATGGACCATGGTTTATATCATGTTTTTATGCTTTTCATAACTAATTCAATGTTCTAGGTGCTTTTGTTATCAAAATATATAAAAATATATATTTTTTAAAAAACGCTTCCGAAAACGCTTCCTAACCGGATTCTTTTGAAAAAGGCGCTTCCCGCTTCCGCTTCCGCACTCGCTTCCCGCTTCCGCTTCCGCTTCCGCTTCCGCTTCCAAGTAACCTTGGAATCAATCACGGATGAAATGGATGGACGAGGACAAATGACACATGGAACCAACATAGCACTAAGGTTTAACATTTGTATAAAGCATGCCATAAGCATTAGTCTTCTACATCATATTCTATAATCATTCTCAACACACCTTTAAGCATCGATATACATATAATATAGGCATAGGCTACCATAATCATCATAACACAACATGTCCAAGGTGTTAGTATACATCAGAGAGCAAAATCCCACCAAAGAGCTATATACCTGATCTCACCAAGTTGAGTCATTTAAAGATAAATGCGAGCTTTTCCTTTTTATTAGCGAGTTAGTTGAGGCAGATTTGGAGAGGTGGCAGGTAACAATAGTTTGAGGATGCATCGCCTGCATAAGCTTCACGATTTGGGTCATGTGTCACTTCAACAAATAGTGGATTGGCTTGGTGGTGTTTTCTCCTTGAAATCCACTCAAGTTGATCCCACGGTTCCCTCTTTCACTTCACTTAAACTCAACGTGAACTCCCACTTGTGGAAGCCCCCCCTCCTCTCTCATTTGGTTATTTAAGCAGGGCTTTGGCTCATTGTTTTGCATGGTCAGAGGACCGAAGGAATGTTATTGCTTGTATTGTATTGTTTACCGTTTGGAATAAAGAAGGCTTTGGAGGCAAGATCTATGGTGTAATGCTTTTCATGTGTGGATGGTGATTGTTAAGTCCTTATGAGGTATAATCCATATTAGCGAGTTAGTTGAGGCAGATTTGGAGAGGTGGGAGGTAACAATAGTTTGAGGATGCGCCACCTGCATAAGCTTCATGATTTGGGTCATGTGTCACTTCAATGAATAGTGGATCGGCTTGGTGGTGTTTTCTCCTTGAAATCCACTCAAGTTGATCCCATGGTTCCCTCATTCACTTCACTTAAACTCAATGTGAACTCCCACTTGTGGAATCCCCCCCTCCTCTCTCNGGGTTTTCTCCTTGAAATCCACTCAAGTTGATCCCATGGTTCCCTCATTCACTTCACTTAAACTCAATGTGAACTCCCACTTGTGGAATCCCCCCCTCCTCTCTCATTTGGTTATTTATGCAGGGCTTCGGCTCATTGTTTTGCATGGTCAAAGGACCGAAGGAATGCTATTACTTGTATTGTATTGTTTACCATTTGGAATAAAGAAGGCTTTGGAGGCAAGATCTATGGTGTAATGCTTTTCATGTGTGTATGGTGATTGTTAAGTGCTTATGAGGTATAATCTGTATTAGCGAGTTAGTTGAAGCAGATTTAGAGAGGTGGCAGGTAACAATAGTTTTAGGATGCGCCACCTGCATAAGCTTCACGATTTGGGTCATGTGTCACTTCAACGAATAATGGATTGGCTTGGTGGTGTTTTCTCCTTGAATTCCACTCAAGTTGATCCCACGGTTCCCTCTTTCACTTCACTTAAACTCAACGTGAACTCCCACTTGTGGAAGCCCCCCCCTCCTCTCTCATTTGTTTATTTAAGTAGGGCTTCGGCTCATTGTTTTGCATGGTCAGAGGATCGAAGGAATGCTATTGCTTGTATTGTATTGTTTACCATTTGGAATAAAGAAGTCTTTGGAGGTAAGATCTATGGTGTAATGCTTTTCATGTGTGGATGGTGATTGTTAAGTGCTTCTGAGGTATAATCTGTATTATTGGTCTTTGCGTTTTGTTGGTTAATTGTGGGCCTTGAAGGGGAGCTCCCTCCCGGTGGGGTAAGAGATTATTCTAGTTTGATTTATGCTCTTACTGTTCGCTTGTTTCAGATCGCTTGGAGTTGCATGTATTTTAAGTTTAATTGCATGCTTTCTAATTGTCTTTTTCCAGCAACACCTATGTTTTAACCATCTGTTTGTGCAAGGACTTCTAAGTTGTAGGTGATCTCACTCGTAGAAGGGGTTGAGCTAGTTTGAATCTTCCCCATCTTCAAGATCTTTTTGAGGACATAGTCCCTCGCTGTTCCACCAAAGCAGACTCCATGGCCCAACATTCCCAGGATTCCAACACTCTTTCTATCTCTCTTTCCTTCATTTTTTAAAGAAAATTAAATCTTTCTCGGTTACGGTTACTCACATGTTTAAGTAGTTTAGTTTCTCTTTCAAGCAATATCTAAAGGCTGATCTATTTAAACATGTATCTAGATCTAGAAACATAAAGTAATATTTTCAAAGTAGATCTAGTTTTTATTAAGTACTTGTGCATATTTCCTATCTTTCAATACTTAATATTTTTATGTTCTTAACGTTTATTTGGCACATTATAGGTGGCTGGTTTTTCACTTTAATTGTCACGACAAGGAGAAGTGTTGCCGGAAAATCAAAGATCTAAGTTGTTCAAAGACCTCCCGGAGCACCACTCTTGATCTTGTCTTACTCATAAAACCTGTAAGCCTTTGGATCCAGATTTGTAAGGACCATTGGCATCCACCTCTCATGAGCTTTCTAAATACTGTAATAAAAGACTTTGAGTAGGCTCTTTAGAGCCCACTCCCCATCCCCCCTGGGGGGATTTGTGTCGGTGTCTTTTTTTTTATGATTTTCTAGTTTTAGTTAGTTTTATCTTTATTTTCGATTTAGTTGTTTATTTGATCAAGGAAGTAAAATAAATACTTACCCCACGCTTTCCCGAGTACCTCGAAAGGGTGAAAGAGATTCGTGGTAGGATTAATTAGAGAATCTTTCTTTTATTTATTTGTTCTTAATTTTTTAAATCAATTCGATCGTTGCTTTCTCGAGTACCCAAAAGGTGAAAGAGACTCTTCGGTCGTCATCTAAACAACTCATTGTTACGTCTCTAAAAAAATAAACCAAGACTCCTTCCCTGTATGCTCTACATCGTTGCAGCTTGTCTGATCAGTTGGTTGTATCAGAAAGGGATACAAGTTACTAGATTTAATAGGAAAATCTACACAAGTGATTTTTTTGAGAACTCGGGAGGTTGCAAAGGGTAACTACTACAGAGTTAGGGGGCTACTCCATGCAGGTTCATCCTCGGCCCGTTGGACACTTGGTATTATCGCTTTAGCACTCAGTTCGAAGGGACTTGACTTGTTGGGCCAAACCCACAATTAACCCACGCCCTTAATTACTCGTTAATAATTTTAAAACTGACCAACGAGACAACTGCAATACTTACACGACACAACAACACTCCACTTTTACAAGCACTCCATATTCATTGACACTGGTTTGTTTTACTTTCAATGCTTAAATCAATTATTGCAAAATGTCGTGAATGGTGCTTACATTGTTATATGTTGTTGATGTGATCTCTTTCTTGCAATAGTCCGTTGTGTTATTTTATCCATGTCATATTAACTCCTAGATTTAGTCTTTTCTTTCATAGACTAAAAACCATAGATTTTCTTTTAATAGGGTCTATCTTCTTTGGCTTTGTTAGGAGTTGGCCTAAACGGAAGAGTCAAGAACAAGGTGACAACCTTGACTCGAGACTTGCCCCCAAGGACACACCGAGTGGATTGAATATTTTTTCCACGTCCCCCCAGGTGTGTGAAAGGCGGCAACATTTTCTGTATATGTTGACGAGCAGTGTGACACAGTTGATGTGCAGTGGTAAGTGGACAGTTGGTCATTAGTGACAGTTGATGAGCAGTGGTCAGCAGTGACAGTTAATAAGCCATGGTCAGTGGTGATAGTTGTTGTGCAATGTGGTACAGGTGTTGGCTAGCAGGTCTGTTGGATCAGTGCGGTCGCGATTCAACAGTTTCTATCTTCATATCAGGGTGGTGGGATGGGGCAAAGAAATCTAGGGAGCTAGGGATTCCTTCAGGTTGTAGCCTGTAAACCAGGGGGCTATAGCCTCCTTCCAGTTGTAGATGGAGAATGGAAGTCATTGTAACAAGGAGGTTGTTGCCTCCTTCCAGTTGTTGCTGGAAAACTATTATTATAAAGGCTTCCGTGGTTTTTCCCCTAGGACTTGGGTTTCCACGTAAACATCTTGTGTACTGTGTTTTGATGATGTGATGATGAGCTATAATTGTTGATATAATGATAATAATGTACTCTGCATAATATTGAATAAACTGCTGATGACTATTAAAGTTGAAAAGTAATAAAATCCGTACACACTGCTCACCCCCCCGTCTTAGTGTGCTCGGTGTGTCCAACATGAACTTCGGCGCCTCACTGGAAATCCACTTAAGTGCAACTTTAGGGGATACTAGTAACACAGGAACTAGTCTCTGCCGTTAGCCACCACCCATAAAACTAAATTTTTCCCATTTAATTTTATGTTTTCCTATTGAAATCTTAAGGTTAATTTCTGCAATATCATTTTCTAGATTTCAAGTTTCATGTCTAGGGTGTCACAACAGTTTGCATACAATTTTTAGGCTTGCTTTCAGCTAGTTTAAATTCTGGAATTTATCAATCAAAACATTCCTAAAACAAATTTAAACTAGGCCACAGTAATGCTAGAATGTATGATCAATTTTCTTGAGTAAATTGTATTTAAAATTTTCTGCAAATCTGTGCCAAGTTTCCACATTTTAAATCAGATTTATAGTAACTTAAAGTGAGTTACTCATCGTAAGATAGGTTAGATAAGTACTTCTAATCACTTGGTAATCCTGGAAATTTCATTGTCATTGATCATTTATTTTTCCAGATTTGTAATGGTTTCATGTGGAATTTTCAATTTTCGAATGAAATCTGTTTAGTGGGAATTTTGTGTTGGTTTAATTGAAACATCTCTTAAATTTATTTTCCTTTATTTCCTACATGCTTGTTTTTAGTTTATGTACTTTGGCATTTAATTTTGGTGATTATTTCATATGGTTAATGAAATCTGCATATTACACTCAACACACCTAACCAGTTTTTAATCAACCATTTTAAGCTCTCATTAATTATAATCCTTAATCAATTAAATCAATTTCAGGGAAGCCCCTCTTGATCTAGGTAGAGCAGGTCAAAAGTGAATTATAGTGTATTGAGGTGACAGTGGTACCTCTCCTATAGTTACTTTTAGGGGTAGCACTCGTGGATTAGGACTTTTCCACTTGAGTGCTAATCTGAGCTGTAACAGTCCCTATTCTATTTTTTGAATCTTCTATAATTTTTCCAGAGAACCACATGAAAAGAAGTGTACATTAATGTTGGGAGAGGTAGACTGTATAATTGCAGCCTTGATGTATTTACTTTTGCAGCAATGTAATGTAAGATGACTTTTTAAACACACACAATCACATAATGTTAAAAGGTCATGCTTCTGTTGGTTAATTACAGGATTGCCACATTCAAATGGTTACATACTAATTGAGGCAAACGGTGGTCTCAATCAACAACGCACATCGGTACATAATTTCTTCCTTTGCCTTTTGAATAGTTGATGTGGAATTATGCTTTCCATTGTGCTATATGGTGCACATGCACTATGCTATATGGTGCACATGCACTATCTATTTACATTGGATGGGACTGTTAATAAAAACTCGTCTTGGTTCTGCAGATTTGTAATGCAGTAGCTGTGGCAGGCCTTTTGAATGCAACTCTTGTTATCCCGAAATTTCATTTTAACAGTATTTGGCAAGATCCTAGGTAATATCTCTGGTCTTTTGATGATGTTTTTCTCTTCATACTTTCAAGTTAATGATATTCCTGAGGAGCAGCCTTGGCGCTCTCACTTTGTACTTATGCACTTTTGTACTAGCAGTTTCATTGGCCCTTTTGTCGTCATTTGTTGGACATTAATAAAATTATTTTTATCTAAAATTGTCTTATTCCCTATGTTAGGATGCCGATAGACCTGGTCCTTGAGAATCCTTATTTTAGGACTTACGAAGTTAATCCAGGCTATTCAAGTTACTTTTGTCCTAAGAGTAGGATTATAAGGAAGTCTGCACAAATATAGTATATTGTTTGCACATGGATCAAATGGCTGGAAAATATATGATCAGTTTTTGTTTTTACTGTATTCCATTTTGTTATTTTATGTGACATGCTCCCTTTCACTTCCTCATGTGGTTGACACAAGGAAATGAGAATCAAGTAGGAGCATAAATACTGCAGTCTTTGAAGGGAAATTGGATATGTTGTATCCCTTTGTCTGATTTAATTGAGCTATGTATGGGATCCATCTCGATGAGTAGTGCTATGTCTTATGTAGACCTTATTTTCAGCTTTTTCTTTTTATGTGAAGAGTCACTATCTTGATCTCAATATATTATGTAAGATGTCAAAACCAGTTCATTCATTGAAAGTTGAAACAGGTTATCGTGAATGATGTAGAAAATATCTACACTAAAAGCTTTCCTACTTTAATAAAGTCTAGACTGTCCCTAAAAACACATCTGTTCTTTAGGGATCTGATTTCTTTTTTCAGACGTTGATATCTTTTTTCATAAATAAAGTTTATTATCATTCTAATGTGGCTGGAGAGTAAGTATGGGATACCCATTGCATGTCGAATAATGAGATCAAGCCTGCTGCAATATGCAGAATCCAGATAGGCTTTCACTTGCTGTTCATGCTTTGTCAACAATTGCCGAGTTAATGTTTTCTGAAATATAGTCAAGTAAAATAGAGGAAAATTTCAATGGGTCTATCTTGGCTGGTTAATCTGAAGGGTTCTTAATCCTCCACACCCAGGGACAAATCCCTCTCATCACATACTTGCCCCTTGTGGGCCAATTTGTCAGAGTTGTTTCATGTGGATGGGGCCAAGTGCGCCACCTAGCTGACTTTGATGGATTTACATTACCCCAGTCACGGCTGGTTAGCCAAGAATTGCCTTCACAAGTCCATGCGTGAAAATTCCGCCTTTAACTGAAAGCATTCAAACAAAAACATAAATTTAAAAAAGTGCAGGATGCTGTTTGAGCATAGCCAAGTAATGGTTAACATTCATATTGCAAGGGTTATTTTTAACCGCTTATCTCTCTAAACAATTAGGCACATGTTTTTTTGAGATTTCGAGTTTTCACTTTAACAATAAGATATCTTTGAGATACAATTTCAAGATTAGCTGTGTTATGCCTCAGAGTGTGTGAAGCATTCCTTCCAGATGTATCAGAGTGAGGGTTTTTATTTCTTATGTAAAGGCCAAGTTTTGGGGCTATATCGTGTAGAGGGTTGACTTTGGGGCTAAATACCCCTGTTCAAGTCATGGCAGGTCCCCTTGGTTTTGAGGTGCCTTGTGGCTCTGTTGAATACCCTTTAGTAGGTGTTCAGTTCCCTTGAGACAAATCATTGGGACACATGGACACACTTGCCATAGTCATATTTTTTCTTTGTAGAGGTGTGTTGCTGCCTTTCACACACCTGGGGGGGAATGTGGCAGAAATATTTAAGCCGCTTGGTGTGTCCTTGGGGGCAGGTCTTGAGTTAAGGCTGTCACCTTGTTCTTGACTCCTCCTTTTGGCCAACTCCTACTCCTAACGAAGCCAAGGAGGTAGACCTTATTAAATTGCTAAGGGTGTTAAGGCTTAGTATTACGGTGAAGATTAAGATACTTAGGAGTTTGATGAAAGCAAATACTAACACAAGATATTGCAACAAGATTTAAATCACAACAACATATAGATCAATATATGATATATCAGAGCACATAAAAACAAATGATTATATAAAATAAAGAACTAGTGCCAAATGGAGTCCACAGATAAAAAGTGTTGTTGTATTGCTGAAAAAGAAAGTGTTGCAAGTGCTCTTGGTCAGTTTTAAATTAATGTGGAGATGATTTGATTTAGCTTATGGGGAAAAGGGGGCTCCAAATATACCCAAAGGTATGAGGAGTATGTCCGAAACCATTATCCGATGCGGCTCCCCGCAAGGAGTATGTGGGCTGGTTGGAGTCTCGGATACGTGTTCAACACTGCACCAACAAGGGTGTAGCCTAATGGTGTCTCGAGGTCACTACCTAGTTGTTTCTGCTTCCTTTGTGGATTTTTTCACCGCAACAGATTAACTCGAGGTGTTGGATTTTCACCTGGGAGGTTAATTGAAAAAAGAGACCTAATTAAAGCTAGTCACCCATGTTGCTTTTGATGCAGCCAACTGTTTAGTCAAATCGCAGTGGTGCAGAGCATACACAATAGAGTCTAAAAGATTTTAAGAATAGTTTTGTTGTTAAAAGAAGAAAAAAGTGACCTCCAAGAATCTCTTTTGGTTCAAGTGAACCGCAATCGGGAAAACAAGGAGGGGTGAATTTTATTAATGTTTTTTGTAGTGAAATTAGAATTAAAGTGCAAGAAAGAACTGCTGTTCGCCGATTGCACACCAGCAGCAGAAACTTTACGAAAGTTGTCTCCTCACTTAGGATAATGGGAGAGGTGTGACCTTGGGGGCAAGCACAGAGCTAGGTACTGTCACCTACTCCCAGCTCCTCCGTTTAGGCTAACTCCTAACGAAGCCAAGGGGGGTAGTCCCTACAAAAGAGTTTCTATGGCTCTTAAGTTGTTAAAGTGTTTTTAATGGTTACGGATGCAGATGGGTGTTGTTTAGGAGTTATTGTGATTAGAAATGATTAAAATTATGAATTTCAAGCACAAGAAAAAAACAATCCACGTTGCTGTACTGGATTAAAAGATGAACAATATATCAAGACTTTATAAGATAAAGATGCATTCACAGATAAAGATTTAAATAAACTAAAGACAAGTGATCCAGATGTAACAATCACGCATAGATTAATAGACCAGTGCCTTTATGGAGTCAAAGCTCTGCAATGCCTTAAGAAATAAAATCAAGTCCTGAAATAAAGTTAGTGGATGTAATGTTGTGCAAGTGCTCTTGGTATATTTTAAGTGTTTTAAATGATCTTGCTTATGGTTTCAGCAAAAGGTTTTCAATAGTCGGGAAAATGTTCCAAGTTAATCAATTGGAGACATGACGGCCCGCCCAGTATCCCATGCTGTTATCGCGAAGATTGACCAGCTAGTTGAGAAGCTTAGACAGCGGGGAGTTCCGACGCCTCTACTAAAAACAACTTATGATATTTTCTACAACGTCGGTGTGTTGGTTATGGGGTTAAGTTTTATTATGTTTTTCTTTTCGAACTTAGCAAGTCCGTTCACCGTTCTGAGTATGAGTTCAACCCGAAAGTCGGCAGAACATACTAGGTGAAGGATAATCAACGAAGTTAATTAATTATGGGAATGTGAGTTGCAAGATTTTATTAAGTAGATTAATTAGAACTCTCTGACAGAGAGCGCTCTTGACCTTGTCTTATGACAAAGGTTCAAGAGACTTAGCTATTCTATATGCCTAATGTAAGGAAAATGCAAAACTAACTATGCTCTCTGATAGAGAGTGCTCTTGACTTGGGTTACGACAAGTTCAAGAGACTTTATCAATTAATTGATTAAAATTAAGAAAAATTAAAAGAGCTAATCTACCCAAGAGTCTCTTTCAGGTTTTTAGGCCCTAATCGGGAGAGCATGGGGGTAAGTAAACAAAACAAAAGATAACAAAAGGAAAGCAACTCTCCGATAGAGAGCACTCTTGATCCACAAAGTGAGATTTAAGAGATTTTGGTATTTTTTAGGTTTTGCAATATTACATCAAAAAGGTAAATAAAACTTTGAATTTAACTAAGTAGTAAAACAAGAAATTTTTTATCTTTTCTATTTTATGAAAGATGAACTAATCAACTTTTTTATCTAACTTCAAAGAAAAGCAAAATTCTAACAAATTGAAACTATTCTATCCTATTCTACTTTTAGCAAATTATTAGACAAAACATGAAAATAAGGAGACGATACAAGCTTCCCCCAAATGGGGGAAGAGGGGTGTGGGAGCCGTAATCCCACTTGCTCTTTATTATTTTGTTTACAATGCTTAAAGTTTGGAGTCCTTTTGTGGTCTTGAGAATGTCTTCAAGGCAACCTAGAGAATGGGGATGAAGAAAGGAGAAACATGAATGTTTCTTGGAGCTTGTATCTTTAATTTTTTGCCAGCATTTCCGCTTGACCTGTCATGAAAAGAGAAAAACCAGTGAGCTATTTTCCTGCAAAATGATGGGTTAGACAATACAATACACTAAAAATTACACTTCGTACTTAAGCAAAGATAAGAATTTTTGGGCTACTTCAAGTACTAACTAGATCTAAGTAAAATCCAAGAATTTGACAATTCCTAGATCTAGAAATGAGAGCAAGTAAGATGCAAACGATTAGCCTTATAGATCAGATTTTTACTTGCAAACATAAAGTGGAGAAATTGAAATTTTTTAATTTTAGGGTGAATAAAGAAGACAAAACCACTTGGATCTTGAATCTTTGAAACCACTTTGGATCCCAAATAGCATGCAGCTGCTAGAAACGTATGCTTGGCTCCAAGAAAAGGAGATGCAACTTATCTCAGCCTTTTACTTGGTGCGGTGAAATGAGCTGCAGATAAAGACTTATACATTTGCCAAAACATGGATTAAATCATGTATTATTTACCTAATGAAATCACAAAAGCATGAAATATAACTGAATAAAACAATGCTCTTAAGATTTCTAAAAGTAAATGGAATAAATAGGTAACTTGAAAGCTACAAATACCTATTCTTACGTGCTTTTATAAGCCCTCTAAAGCATGTATTAATACCCACAAATTAGCAAAAGCAAAGAAATTGAAATAATATCACCTCATTAACCGGAACATATGCATCCAAGATCTACAGAGCATGAGCCTCCAAAGCCTTTCTTTATTAAAATAGGTTGCATGAGAGCAACAAGCATTACAATATTTCACTAGAGGTTCTCTACATCAATCATCCACTTTGATAGAGCTGAAAGAGCCTCTATTTATACAAAGAGAGCAAGCTAAAACCCTAAAACCAAAAACCCAAATCTAACTGACTCGGCACATAACCGAGAGCCCAAACCTCAAAATAAGTGGGTGTGAGTGAGGGGTGGCCTCCACCTAGGCAAGGCGCCGCCACTCCAACCCTGAACTTTGAAAACCAACCAATGCTAAGCGCACACGTGTGAGGGCGCCTCCTTGAGGAGAGAGGGGCATGATCTTGAAGATGAAGGCGTGAGCTTGAAGGAAGAGGTAGGCGTGCAGGTTTGGAGGAGCCATAGGCTAGGTATGGAGGAGTCAATACCTAGAGATCATCAATACATGCCTCAGTTCAACCTCGATCAAAACACCAAGCCAATGAGTAAGCTCCAAATCACCCAAGCGTGGTCATCACTGAAGGAGGCGAATTGGCCAAGTGGATGAGGACTCAATGCTCACTGAATGTCGATTGAAGCCAAGTTCTGTTAACTCCAATCATCATTAATGCCCGATGCCATGTCATTTTGCTTTTCATTTCGCCGAATTCGGATTAATTTCGAGAGATTTGGATTTTCTCCAAAATAATCATTTTTATTATTTAATCAATAATTTCCCCAAAACTGACTTTTTTGAGAAAATATGAGTTATGTGGCTGAATGATGATCTGAAACTTGGAGCTAGCTGATTGGCTGATCATGAATGATTTTTGGCTTAAGGTTAGATTTTTTGATCAAGATTTTGTGGGCAGTTGTATTTGCTGCATAATGGCCTCCACAAAATCCTGAGTGAAACTCCGCCAAGATTTTCTTGGAATCTTATTCGTTTATGCACCTAAGTATGATACCATCTGGGTTCCTCACCCAGACCCTCTTGGGTAAGGCAATACCTAGCAGTCTTAAGTCTCAAAGCCCTACGCTTGTGACCCCTGAGGTGATCCGTGCAAGTGAGATGGAGAAGGAAGAAAATGATATCGGAATACCAATGATTGTCAAGCTCTTGAAGGGCAGGAGTCATGGCTGGCTGAGGAGCATTATTTTCTGCAATCATTTCAATAGCTTCTTCATTCTTTTGGGTAAGCATCTTGGCAAGGCCCTGACCTTTGATTAACTTAGTAGGCTTTATTTCAAGGTCATACTCCTGGATCTTGGACACCCATGTGCCTCTAACTCCCAAGCAATCCTGTTGAGACAGGATGTCTTTTACTGCAGTGTGGGGAACATATCCAATAACTTTAGAATACCCAATATAGGTTCTGAAATGTTTTAAAGATTTAACCAAGGCATAAGCCTGCTTTTCCATGATGGTATATTTTAATTTGGAGTTCTGCAAGGCTCTACTCATGAATGCTATAGGTTGCTCGAACCCTTTGAAGTTCTTTTGGAGCAACACACCAGCAATAGTGTCTTCTGAAGCAAAGGAAAAGATCATGAAATCTTTCGCATAATCCGGGCTGACTAAGACTAGAGACCTGGTTAGGAGAGCAACAACAAACCCTAGATCAGATACGTGTAAGAAGATCTCAGATTTTGTCTGTTTTCATGATGTCATAATGAGAGCTAGTACTTTATTTATAGCCTTCAAGTATCTTCTAGAAGGATCAACCTTAAGACTTTAGGGTTATTCAAGACGTCTTAGCTTTTAGAAGTCTTACCAAAAATAAAACATGAAATAATTTTATGTTGACTTTGTAAATTTTCCTTTAAAGATCAAACTAGGGCTAAACAATATATTTAATTTGTTTACTGAAATAACCACACATGAACTTCTTTACTAGTATGGAGCGGAATATAAAAACTGAGAAACATTCACAACATCACATCACAATATAGACACTATTATTTTGGGTATGGAAACCCCCAGAAAAAGGCTTTCCTTCCTTCACTAGTCCATACAAACTTGGCACTTTTCTTAAGTAAGGCCTGCATAGGTTTCATTAATTCGACCAAGTTAGGAATAATCTTTTGATAAAATTTATATGACCATTGAAGGATTGGAGGGCTTTCACGTTCTTAGGCAGGGGAATCTTTCTTATGGCCTCTATTCTTTCAGGGTCAATCTTGACACCGTCCTTATTGATGATGTGTCCCAAGAGCTTTCCTTCTTCTATGCCCAAAATTGACTTAGCCGGATTCAAAGAAATACCATACTTCCTACATCGCTCAAAAATCTACTTGAGATGACCAACATGGCTAGATCTTTCTTTCGAAAATACAGTGAGATCATCTTGATAGATCTCAATAATTTTACCAATCAACTCCTTGAAAGCATAATCCATGGCCCTTTGGAAAGTAGCTCCTGCATTTAAAAGGCCAAAGGGCATTCTCAGATATTCAAAAGTGCTCCAAGGAGTTGTGAAAGTGGTTTTATGCCTATCCTCTTCTTGAATGACTACCTGATTATAACCAGAAAAACCATCTAGCATCGACATCATGCTTGATCCAGTGACCCGTTGGAGGAGGGTCTCCATGTTGGGGAGGGGGTAATTGTCCTTCTGACATGCTATGTTTAGATTTTTGAAATCTATACATATCCTTAAACTCCTGTTCTTTTTTCTAACTACTACCAAGTTAGAACACCACATTGAATGTCTTGTAGGAGCTATTATTCCTGCTGCTAACATTTTTTCTAACTCCTTTTTTATGATTGGTGCTAACTTAGGATTTATTTGCCTAAGTTTTTGTCTGAAAGGCTTGCCCTTTTGACACTCTGGTTTCAAGGGAATGGTATGCTGAAAGACATCTTCCCTATATGCTTTGAGTTCATCATAAGTAAAGGCAAATACATCCCTATACTCTTTGACCAAGTTTATAAGTCTGTTCCTTTATTTTTCGGAAGTACCTTTTCCAATTTTTATTATTTTAGGTTCTGTTTCCGTCCCAATGTTGATTTCAATGTAATCCCCTGGTTTCATTTGCTCAACATTACTCTTTTTTCTGTCCTGTCTGTCAAAGATGTTTTCTAAGGCAACTAGACCACGTGAGACAGGATTATTAAATTGGTCGCCTTCTCCATGGTACTCTTTATTTTCCTCCTGATCATTTACTTTAAAGTTTAGGAATTCATCGACATTATGAATAAATCTCAAAATTTGCTCATCATCTTTGAAGACCTGCCAATGTTCTACATTATCAGGAACAGAAGGTCTGAAGTTAATCTCTAAAGGACAATCCCCCTCTAACATCTCATCCGATGGCTGAAGAGTTGACGCTGGAACTGCAAGCTTATTCTGATCTCTAGGGATTGCTTCTGTATTAAGGGCATCAAAGAATTCCATTGTATCCCAGATTGCATTTCTATACTTTTTAAATCTTTGACACTTACATGCAAATTGACCCTTAACTTGTTGGACAATTAAGTCGAAATCCCCTTTAATATTAAGCAACTTGATCCCCATGTCCTTGGCAATCTCAATGCCTAGTAGAAGTGCCTCATACTCTGCCACATTGTTCGTTGCTTCAAATTCCAATCTGAAAGCAAAATTGAAAACCTTAGCCTCCTGTGAAATAATGACAACCCCAACCCCCTTGCCTGTTCTAGAGTAAGCACTGTTGTTTGCCGATTGCACACCAGCAGCAGAAATCTTCCGAAAGTTGTCTCCTCACTTGAGAAAGTGGGAGAAGTGTGACCTTGGGGGCAAGCACAGAGCTAGGTACTGTCACCTACTCCTAGCTCCTCTGTTTAGGTTAACTCCTAACGAAGCCAAGGGGGGTAGTCCCTAACAAAGAGTTTTCTATGGCTCAATGTTTAAGTTAAGTTTTAGGTGTTTTTGGATGCAGATGGGTGTTGTTTAGGAGTTAATGTGATTTTAAATGATTAATATTATGAATTGAGCACAAGACAAAGCAATCCACGTTGCTATCACTGGAATTAAAAGATAGACAAATATTTGAGCAATTCACGAAAATAAATAAAGCGTTCACAGATATGACTTATAATTAAACATTCAATGGACAAATGGCCCAGATGATCAACAATGCTAAAAGGTGGAACCAGTGCCTATGGAGTAAAATTATCGGAGATGCTTCATGTTTAGAAAGATGTGAATCCCAAAAGATGCCAGTGAATGTTAGGTTTTGCAAGTGCTCTTGGTAATTTCTAAGAGTTTTTAACAATGGTCTTGCTTTAGGGTGTCAACAAAAAGGTTTATCAAAGCCGGGAGACTCTTCTAAGTTGCCTCCATTGAAGACATGTCGGGCTTGCCCAGTATCCCAGGCTGATATTGTCAAGTGACCAGCTAGCCGAGAATTCATGACAGCAGGAGGTTCCGACGCCTCTCCTAGGAAGTACTTTGGAAGAATCCCTACAACGCCGGTGCGTTGATTACAGGGTGTTTAAGTGTTATTAGGTTACTCTTACGGGGTTTAAAGATCCAGTGCCGTTACATTGGGTTTTTCATTTCACTTATTGGACCAGTCAGGTGACAGAGGTCTTAAAGTTGTATTCTCCACCCAGTTCTTATCCAAGAAGACCAGGAACAAGCTCGGGGGTCCTGAGGAAGCGTTGTCTGAGCGCTCTCCAGGAGTTTGGTTGGGAGGATTAGCCTCCTTAAGCTGTTGTCATCTTGTCATTAACAGGTTCTATTTATCATTATGTTATTTGATTATGTGATGCTTATAGTAGGAAAATAAGCTCCTTAAAGTGAGCATTTATTTGGGAATAATAATTTTTTTCGTGAGTTAAATTTTCGTTTCACTTTCCAATAATACAACTTATGGTTCATTAGTTTTTTACAAGATTTTTTGCTTCTAAGGTTGGCTCGTCAAGTTGAGATGTTTTTATAGATTATTGAAACCAGAGATTCTATGGTTCTCGCATACTCTACTTGCCTAAAGACCAGATCGAGCACATGTCTTGCAGTTGGAGCTAGATGTTACCACCCGAGTTGCACTTAGTTGGACTTTCAAGTGAGTCACCAAAAATGAACAAGTACTTATTCAAATTCAGAGTTCAGAAGTACATTCAAGCCTTCCAAGGCCCTTTTTTCACTTTTTTTACCACATGTTCATACTCTGTGGGGAGATTGTAGAAAATGTGCTAGCATGGGTTTTTAGTAAAGAACTTGGCTTCCTAGGGACTTAAACATCAATCCAAGTATTCCAAGGTGTTTTTTCCTTGTTAATTATATGTTGTTGAATAAAGGACTTATAATTTTCAAGTTTTTCACCTGTTCCTCCAAAGCTGGAATAGTTGTCTTAAGCCTTGATTGGTTATTAAAGTTCATGTGTCAATGTATATCAATGTGCTAGACATTATTATTGAGTCATACAGGCATGTGTTAGGTTTCCCTAGATTTTTTTAAAGTTTCGTGAAAAATAATTTTTCCTGTAAACTTAGGCTATATTTTAATATTTTAATTGGAAAAATTAAAAATGTAATAAAAGTGTTGTCCAGAGTCCAAATTTGCCATGCGGGTGCTTGTTTTCACACTCAGTGCACCCACTTTACCCTTTGGCCCAGTTTCCTAAGTTTTTGAGTAAGTATTTATCCCCAAAATTGAATATTACTCGAAAATGAGAAAAAAGACCAAAAAATTGGAAAATGAAGGGAAACGACAAATTCCTTAATTAGTGGAAACACGTGGGAGACATGTCCGGAGTTCAGGGAAGTTAACTAAACATCAAGTAAGAGTTCACTGAGGATTCTAATCGGCATTCAACATCAAATCTATTCAGTATAAGTTTGCTAGATTAAAGGGACGTTTTTCTCCTTAGAAGGGGGCGCAATTGCCCATGTTGCACCTAGCCGACATGTTTTGGAGATCCCAAAGAGGGGTTGTGGCTACCTCTTGAGAGGTGGCACATTTTTCTTGAGTGTAACTCCCTCTAACTCGCCCAAATCAAGGAATAAACCCACTCGCCATCTCAAATTCTCCCTCTTCCTCAGTTGGCAAAGGCGCCATCTTGGTCTCGGTTTTCTATAAGGCAATGCTTCTTCCCCATTGTAATAGAGTCAGAGTATTATGAGTAGAGGCTGGAGAATTGTAATTGTTGTACTATCTTTTTGTTATTGAGAATAAAAGAGGCTTTGGAGGTCCATGTTGTGTGATGCATAGTTACATATATCATGTCGGCGAATATATCACGGAGGGTCTAGAATGAAACTTATCGGCAACAACGGCGAAAATATCAGCAAATGTCGTAAAGCATTAAAAAAATACAAAAATAAACATTTTTTTTCAATTTTTTTAACATCTAAATCAACAACAACATCAAATAAACACATTTCCACATAAATATTAAAATACAACTCATATATAAGATGCATAATATGTCAAATGGTGGATCATGATCAAATATCGACTATAAACTGAAAATACTGAAATGTGTTCTTGATGGAATGATAGAAAATCACATCAAATGATCAAAATAAATGTCTCTCAAGAGATGAATCATCATGACTCATGAGGCATGTAGATAGTGTATAGAGTCTAGACATAGGACACCAACATACTATGATAGTACAATGATAAATAATAGGAATTGAGTCATTGATTCCCTGAAGATGACCCTTTAATCAATCTACCCCTTTTACGGGTAAAGGGCACCACTCTTCCTCTAGAAGTAGTAGGTGGCCGTGGAGGTGGTCTAAATGAGCCTGGGGTGGAACTAGAACCTCAAACTGCTCGAGTAGATAATGTGGATGAGGGGGAGGCAAATGTGAGTAGTGTCCTCCGAGTCCCAACTGTATGACTTTGTGGAGGTGGTGGCATTGGAATTGGTCGGCACTGCACCTGAATATCAATCTCCTTCTCAATGTCCTCATAGTCATCCTCTGGAAGTGGAACATCAACATCCTCGTCTGTCCCTTCCTCCTTCGACTGATCTGCATCATCATCCTCCTCTTCCTCCAACCATTCAGGTGCCTTGCCATCACAGGATCCTCCGTCTCCACCCTCCATTTGCTGGTAGTGTCAATGTAAATAATCTACACTGCTTCTGGGTATCCCAACCGGGTAGACCATACACAGTGTAGTAAATTGGTTTGTTTCGATTTTATTACTGGTGAAAGAGAGCCATTGTAACAACTCTTCGACAGAGAGCACTCTTGATCCACCTTATGGCGAGATTCAAGATATTTATGAACAAAATAAGCAAACTATGCTGAAAAAGTAAAAGAAGTAAACTAGAAAGTAAACTCTCTGACAGAGAGCACTCTTGATCCACCTTTCGGTGAGATTCAAGAGATTTTTTATTCCGTTTTTACTTAACAGTATGATAAACAAACGCAGTAAAGCTAATCTAAAAAGTCGAAATAAATCCTCTCCGATAGAGAGTGCTCTTGATCCACTTTTCAGTGAGATTCAAGAGGCTTTGGGTTCCTTCTTTTCTTTTAGCAATTAAATAAAGGTAAAACTGCTGAAATAAAACTACACTAACAAAGTTTTATTTTTTATGAAAGCTAAAAGATTAATCTACTCAAACAGTTATTATGCATGTAAAAAGTAAAAGGAAAAAACAGAAAACAAGGACGATACATGCTTCCTCCAAATGGGGGAAGTGGGGTGTGGGAGCCTTTATCCCACTTGCTCTTTATTAACTTGTTACAGTGCTTGAAAAAGAAGAGTGCATTTCGATCCTTGAAAACGGGGTCAAAAAGGCCCTAAAAGTGTTTGGGAAAGCAGGGGAAGGAAGGAGGGGGATCGTAGATGGATCGTGGGTGCTCTAGATGGCCCTAAGCTTGATTTTTTGGCAACACCTCCCTCTCTTTTTCCTTCGACCTGCTAAAAACCAACAAGTAAACAAACTTAGATGATGATGGTATGCACAAAAATCAAATAAAAAAAAATTGAATTTTTTTGTACTTAGAATTTTTTTGAAATTTACGAAGTATGGAAACCAATGTTACAAATATCGTGTCGGCGAATATATCGCCGAGGGTCCAAAAAGATATTATCGGATTTATCGGTGAAAATGTCGGCAAACATCGGCAATGTAAAAAAATACAAAAACATTCATTTTTTTTCAATTTTCTAAACATCTAAAGCAACAAGAACATCAAATAAACATATTGCTACATGAATATGGAAATAAAACCGATATATAAGATGTATAAGAGGTCTAGTGATACATCACACATCAAAAATGAATCGTGTCTCAGATCTTGAGTCCCCGACTCATGAATCGCCAAAAAAATACAGTCAATGTTTTATGTAATATGTATCTCATATGTAATGAAATCAACCAAATAAAGTAAACTATGGATTCCTTCTACCCCTTTTACGGGCAAAGGTAATCTCTCTAGTAATGGCTCTACCTCCAGGGCTAGAAAAACCAGGTGCTCGTGGGGGTCGTCGTGGACTTCCTCGTCCTCTAGAAGTGCCTCGAAACTGATGTGCTCTAGAAGAACTAGAAGAATGATGAGGTACTGGACCCTCATCAAGTCCTCTACCACCGCTACTGCTACCACTGCCCATATATCTGGCTCCCTCTGACTGAGACTGTGGCTGTGAAAGTGGTGGTTGTGTGGCTGGTGGCTGTGTGGTTGGTGGGTCCGGTGGTGGCACAATCTCAGATGCGTCTAACCACTCATCGTCCCATGTTTCAATCTCCATGTCCTCTGTATCATCCTCTAACCAAGCAGGAGCTGCCTCCATAATAGGTTCCTCAATCTCTGCTCTCCATGCAGCAGTGGTGTCAATGTGATCCAATGAAATAGCCTCCACCTCAGGTTTTTTCTCAAGTTGCTTCACCCACAACCTAAGATTGTAGGAGACGTACACTAGATCATTCAGGCGTTGGGTATCCAACCTGTATGATTACCATAAATTTATCCAATTAGAATTTAGAATACATAAATTAAAATTACTCATATGACATAAATTACAAGTTATAATGAATTTAGAATTTAATTTCAAATTCTCAAACCTGTTGCGTTTCTTGGTGTGTATCTTTTCAAATACACTCCAGTTGCGGTCACAACCAGAAGAACTGCATGTTTGGCTTAGGATCCGAACAACAAGCTTTTGGAGATGGGGTACTCGTCTGCCATAGGTTTCCCACCAAGTATCTACAATGAATTGGAGAAACATAAGAGAAGACATTGAAAATTTGAAATATAAAACAAAGAAAGTAATGAAATTAAATTTTGAAACAAGGTGAAACTTACTTGGCATTATGTTCTTCTTGTCATTAATAGCCATATCAAAGCCAAATGTCTCCATGGCCCTCCTATAGACTTCCAACTCTTTGGAAATCTCTGAACGGTCCGCTGCACTTGGCACCATCCTCTGGACACACTCCAAGAACCCATCCATTACCTCTGCATCAAAGTTGAAGCCACATGAGTAAGAGAATGCGGGGTTGAGGAATAGGCCTGCAGCATGAATGGCGCCATGAAGTATTTTGTTCCATCGCTGATCAATCACCTCCCATATCAATTGTTGTTTCGCTTGCCCCTCTTCCCCCTTGTCCTCATAGTAGGCATTAATGGCCTCTTTGGCCCTATCCATGGCCTCATACAAGTAGCCCATTGCAGGCTTGTCTCCATCAACCAAGCGTAGAACCCTTACCAAAGGTTCACATATAGTACACACCTCCTTCACCCCATCCCAGAAGCTCTCCTGGTATGACATTAGCCTGAATATGTCATGTCCCTCCGGTTTAGTGCTAATTGATAAAGCACGCCACACAGCTGAAAGGAACATAGTTTGCAAGTCCCACATAGAAGTAAGGAGAGACTGAAGAGAGATGAAACAAGTGGCAAACCGAGTGATGGTAGGACAGACCAACTCCCTATCATGAGTGAACTTCCTCATCAGGCTAAGCACAGAAGCACGATTGTATATAAATTTGGTGATGCTTCTTGCTGAATGAATGACATCCTTGATAAACTGGATCTTCCCCATATCCTCTAAGATCAAGTCAATACAATGTG
>LPNX010446010.1:219930-236658 GCA_001517045.1 Pseudotsuga menziesii
TGACCCAACAATAGCAGCAGCTTCGAACATCTGCACGTAGAATGGGTTCCTCGCAAAGTGGAATGGAATATCACTCCACAAAAGACATCGACCCACAAGTTTATCTGCTTCCTTTTTCTCTTTTATCTTGTACATTGACTTTATACCTGGTTGTCCACCAGGACCAGATCTCGACAAAAAGTGAGAAATAGAGTGTGTCGTTGAAGGCATGACGGAAGATGAGGATAATGTCTCACTCCCCACTCCCCCTAAAGTGTGTCCAGCTGTCCCGGATCCTAATGCTGCTCTCATGCCAAGTTCCTGCCTCAAAGCTTCCCTCTCATCTCTCCTCTTGCCAATACCTTCAATTGCAAGTTTGGCTCTATGAACTATTTCAGGAGTGGAGTTTTTACAAATATCCACCTCATGCCCTGCAAGTTGTGCGAGGTGGTATTTGAGCCTACTTATCCCCCCCGTCATCGCCTTCCCACACATATTGCATCTAAGCTTTCGCCGATTTTGTGGATCAACCGGCTCTGCATACCCCCAAAATGGATCCAAATTCTTCGGCATGCTTGTAGCTTTGCAAATCAAAACCTGTAACATAAAAAAAAGTTTTTTTTAGCGAATTTCATTGGCAAATGAGACATACAGAAAATTATTTTACATTTCTACATTTCTAAAGCTAAATTGTCAATGACTAAACTGTGAAATACTTAAAAAATTTACTAAATTGTAATATAATATATTTGTTATTTATTATTTACTAAACTTTACTAAATTGTAAATTTTAGTTTTACTAAACTGTAAATTTAAATTTGAATGTATGTTTTAAGTTTTAAGTTTGATTTTTTTAAAATTTAATTAAATAAATTATTAACTGTATAATTAATAATTATTAATGATAATCATTGATCAAATTTCATTTAAATTTAAATATTATAAACTTAATTAAAATTTTTAAGTTTAAAATTTAAACTTAACAACATAGTTTTTAAGTTTTTAAGGCCTAAGACATTCTTAATTTCTTAGATTTATTCTAAATTTAAATTTTAAAATTTAAATTTTATATATTATATAATATATATTTATTCTTCCTACCAACCTTGTATACACTAAGAAATGTTTATTATTGAGTTACTTTTTTTCTTCAAAAATAAGATGTATCACACTTCTCATATCACATTTTGTTCTTGAAAAACTTCTTATTTCACATGCTCAACAATAGGAACTTTAATATTTACCGGAACCTACAGATCTGTACCTCGCCATATATTATTCCAGCCAACAAGTGATATAGTTAGACTCTCACTTACTCTGCTGCATGTATATTAATTTATTAAATTTGTAATTTGATGTGAAGAATTGAAGGTCATTCTGTATTATATACTATATATAATATCTATTATATATTATAATGTATTATATTATATATAATATATAATACATATTACATATTATGTAATATGTATTATATATTATATATAATATATTATGTATTATATATAATATATAATATATATTATATACTATTCATTGTTCAAATCGGGAGTGCTAGCGGCGGCGACAGTCTACCGGTACCCACAGTCTACGGGAGTCGCGACAGTCTGCCGGTCTACCCACAGTCGGGAGTCGACGTATTCAACTTTCATTGCACAGGGAGACTCCATTGCAATTTGCACCCACAGGCCTATACTTTAAAGATTAAAAACAATGATTTACGGTTTTAACTTCTACTAACCTCTGCGCAGAATCCTCCTGTTGGCAAGGTCAAAACCCTTGCTGCTCTCCTGTCGGCGAAGTTAACGGACGACCTCAAACAAACGAAATAAAACAAAAAAAATCCGCCTTTTAACCTTTTATCGGCCGGGTCGGAAAAGTGGGACGATATTTTCGAAGCACATCGCGTTAAATCGCGAATTTTTAAGAAAATATCGTCGATGTTTGGCGATAATATCGCCGAGGAGATTGTATCGCGATATATCGCGATGTCGGCGATATATCGCCGATATTTGTAACACTGATGGAAACCAATAATTTAGCCTAGAAATAGTCAATTGATGAAACTTTAAATGTATTTCTAGATCTATCTAACATGCTAAGACAAGTAGATTTAAATGAATGAACTTTAAGGAACGAGATCTACTTGATTAGCATAATTAAACAAAGTAACCAAAAAGGAAAGAGAAATTGGGTTTGAAGAGATAGATGGAAAAATTCAAGCCCTTGCTTGATCTTTTGTTGATGGCTTTGGAGTCCCTGCAACAAATTAAATTAATCTTGTAATGGTGTCAAAGGGAAGAGAAGAGACAACTGAGTTCCAATCCTCCTTTGAATCTGTAACCTGCAAAACTATGAGAAAATCCTTGCACAATAATATTAGATCTAGTGTGTATGAAAACAGAAACAAAAACAAACCCTCAATATAGCTGAGTATAGTTGGTTACTTTCCTACCTCTTGAAAGCAAAGCACAAGTAAACAAATTAACAACCGTAAATGTTTACCCTATGTGTTTTAGAATAACCTTCTAAGCTATATCCATCAAGAATATTAGCAAAGAAAATCAAAGCTTTTACAATATCACCTCATAGCACAAGCATTCATCCAATGGCACATGGTAGACCTCCAAAGTCTTCAACTTAATTACTTAAAATCTCAGTAGCATTACAATAGGCAGAGGTTCCTCCCATTCATCTGGAATGAGGAAGAAGGCCTCGTATTTATCCAAGAAAGGAAGAGCTAACCTAACCCTAGCGCAAGCATGAGGAAGAGGGTGCAACTGTGAAGTAACTAGAGCTCTGACAATTGATTTGGAGTTGAACTGGACCCTGGGAGTTATGGCAGGGGGTGAGGTGGCCTCCACCTAGGCAAGGCATATTAAATTGAGCACATAGATCTGTGGACCAACACACAACTCACAAGATAAATCACACAATTTTACTTAGAAATTGAAGAATGAAACAGTGCAAAAATGGCTTGCAACTGTGAATGCTTTCATTAATCAAAAGTAATTAGATAATTAATAACAATGAAGTACAATGGCTAAATAGCCTCATGTAATTTGAATCCATGTGAGGAAATTCGAATTGGTTTGACTCTACTTGACTGTATGGTTAACTTGACCTTTTCTAAATCATTATCGGAGTTCAAAATCCAAACTCAATTGTCTAATTCAGTGTTAACTAGTCTAACTGACTGAGGTAGGTGAGTAAATGCGCCTCACCTGTATGTAGCCATGCAAACCTAGCGCTAACTGAGTAGAACTGAATGTAACCGACTAGAACTGAATGCAACTGACTCCTATCTGAGCTTGACTAGTCACCAACTGAACTCAACTAATGGAGGTTGGTGTCAGCACTCCCAGTGGCTCCTAATTTGTAGGGATTGATCTAGGAGTCTCCTAAACTAATGCATGCAAGTGCAATTAGTGGCAGTTGGCTTCAATTAGTGTTCCCCACACTTTAGTAATTGGTACATATGCCCCAATTAGGCCAAGTGGACCCAATGGTGCTAGTGACTAAATATAGACTGAAAAGACTCCTGATTTAGACATAATTGACCAAATTGTACAAAGGGAGGATTATAATCCTAACACCCCCCCTGAATGCTAACTTGGACAATTTGTGGGCCCTAGTAACTAAGACCATAGGTCACCCATTACAGTAAGTAAAGTAACTGCTCAATACAAGGAGGTGGGGAAAAAATCACATGGGAAAAAAGTCTCCCCCCCTCTAACTAAGCAGATAGAATCAGGATTCGAGTTTAAAAATCTTGAAAATATGTTGCTGCAACCTTCATCTCTGTGATGTAGCGAAGCAACATGCATGATGTTTTGTGCACAGGTATCCTGGGTCAAGGCATGCAGACTTCTCCATCTTCTCCCAAAATGATGATGGAAGGAGGAATGTAACCTTTGCCTCTTTCTGGATGAAGAGGTGTATGATCCACTCTATTCTTCTGAAGGCAGTGTAACTGATCAGACCTTGCCATGTAGCATCTCACAGGGAGTTTGTTGCATCTCTCTGAAGGAGGTAATATTGCATGACATAGCGCAAGGTTCTTTGTCTTCTGTGTATCAGATGGATTTCCAGTCATCTTCCTAGCTTCTTGCTTGGGAGTAGGGACTGGATCTGGATCTGAATCACCTTGAATCTCAATCTCATAAACTGATACAGCTGGTTCTGCAATACTAGTGGAAATTGCAAAAGAAGTAGATGGAATGTTTTTACCTTCCCTTTCAAGTGGCAGTTGAGAGTGCACTAGTTTTGAAAATGGCATGAAGTGTGAGAAATCATATGCCTTGGAGGCATGATTTGCAACACCCTTCGCTATGATGTTCCTTGTAGAGATATCTGTGATCTCCACTGAGTCAGGACCAAATATCACTCGCTTTGGAGAGCCGGTATGAGTCATCTGGTATACTGATAACGGATTTGCAGCCAAGGAGGGAACATAAAGCACATCTTTGAACTTTCCATGTTCAAGCTTGATGGAACCCTTCCCTTTGGCTCGAATTTGACTGTTATTACCCATCTGAATATTAGGACCATCAAAAGACTGTAAAGAAGAGAATGATTCTCTGGATGCAACCATATGATTGGAAACTCTAGAATCAATGAGGAAGGGATGTGCTATTGAACAACTAGCCTTCAGTGCATGGCATGTCTCTTCATGTTCTTCAGTTTCTTCTCTATGGTCTGCGTTCCTTGTGCTAGGAGGTACAGTAATGTTATGTTTCTTCAGAAGAAGAGCCATTTCATCAATTGTTCTTCTCATACAACAACTTTTTGGATGAAAGCCCCTTCCACAGTAAGAACAAAGGGTCTTTCCTTTTCCATTCTTCTTGCTTCTCTTCGAACCTGAAGGCTCATTTGATTGCTCTTTCTCCACATGAGTCATCTTTTTGCTTCCCTTTACCATTCGCAACCTTAGGTCCTCCTGCAACCAGTCCCTGATCCCTGGAAGATCGAATGATCCCCATTTGGATCAACTTGTTATGCTCATGGGTGAGAGATTCAATAAAGGAATTAAGAGTGGGCATCCTCCAATTTGGAGTAGTGAGCGTCCGTGGATGAAAGGTTGATACAAAGACTGAGTAGTCTGCACCAAGTTTTGAGAGGATGGCAAGGATGAGTTGATCATCCTCCTTCTCAACCTTGCACAACTTCAACTGGAACACCAAATGCTTGAATTTGGTGAAGAAATCATTCAGTGTTTCGAAGTTGGCTGGATGAAGAGAAATCAACTCATTCTCTAGCTGATAGATCCTCAGGTCATCCTTCTTGTCAAACAAGGAAGCAAGCTTATCCGAAACCTCCTTGGGAGCCTTCAATCCATTGGTGTGGAAGAGAAGATCTCTAGAGATTGAGAGGCACAAGCATCCATATGCTTCATCAAGCCTATTCCAGTATTTGTCTTTGTCAACATAATGAACCAACTCTGCCTCTGTCTCCATTGTGAGTTTGAAGAGTCTTTTGGAGCGAAGCTGCATCTCCATGTCCTCCTTCCACTGGTGGTAGTTGAAAGGAGTGAGAAGCTCCATTGGAGGGGCCATTTCGAATGCAGTGAAGGAGACTGAGCTACTGTAGCGAATGCAGTGAAGGAGATTGATAGACCTATAAATCACATAATCAAACAGACAAAGTAAAGTCGACAGCCCGCACTTTTGGAATTTTCTTCACACCCAACATAGTTGATCAAGCAAGTGTGATCAACAATTCCTTTGCTTGGGATATTAAGTGGTAAATTCTCCGCTTCTGGTGCAGTACTGGAAGGAGCAATTTTGCTTAAAAAAAGGATTTAATCCAAGTATGAATCTGTAGTAGGAGAAGTGCCTTGTCTTGCCGAGGCTCTGATACCATATTAAATTGAGCACATAGATCTGTGGACCAACACACAACTCACAAGATAGATCATACAATTTTACTCAGAGATTGAAGAATGAAACAGTGCAAGGCTTGCAATTGTGAATGCTTTCATTAATCAAAAGTAATTAGATAATTAATTACAATGAAGTACAATGGCTAAATAATCTCATGCAATTCGAATCAATGTGAGGAAATTCGAATTGGTTTGACTCTACTTGACTGTATGGTTAACTTACCTTGTCTAAATCATTGTCAGAGTTCAAAATCCAAACTCAATTGTCTAATTCAGTGTTAACTAGTCTAACTGATTGAGGTAGGTGAGTAAATGTGCCTCACCTGTATACAGCCATGCAAACCTAGCGTAACTGAGTAGAACTGAATGTAACAGACTAGAACTGAATGTAACTGACTCCTAACTGAGCTTGATTAGTCACCAATTGAACTCAACTAATGGAGGTTGGTGTCAGCACTCCCAGTGGCTCCTAATTTGTAGGGATTGATCTAGGAGGCTCCTAAACTGATGCATGCAAGTGCAATCAGTGACAGTTGGCCTCAATTAGTGTTCCCCACACTTTAGTAATTGGTACATGTGCCCCAATTAGGCCAAGTCGACCCAATGGTGCTATGGTGCTAGTGACTAAATATAGACTGAAAGGACTCCTGATTTAGACATAATTGACCTAATTGGACAAAGGGAGGATTATAATCTTAACAAGGCACCCACCCTATCTGATTGGTTTTATCAACCAACCAATAAACACATGCCAAAGAGGAAAAACGTCCAAGCCAGGTTAGGAAACGAAAATCCCAAGACTGAGTTGTCTGCAGTACTTCGATACTGACTCAGATCAGTTTGGTGATGATTGGAATTTTCCTAGATGCCTTTTGGCGAGCTAATTAGCCCTTTAGTTTATTTAATTCAGTTTATTTTGGAGAGTTTTTGATTTATCTCCATTTAATATTTTTATGATTATTTTAATTAAATATTCCTCATTTATTGATTTTGAGGAAATATTCAATTAAGTGCAAAATAATCATTTGAAACTTAGGATAAGTGAGTCTAGGGGTTAAATGAGTGTTTTGGCTTAGTTAACAAGTCTTTATTTGCCAAAATCCACCCTTCGACCACTTAATTATTACATTTTGAAAATTTTCAATTAAACCATAGGAAAAAAGGTTTAATTAATGGAAAAATTTAATTATTTTTTCATAGTAAAAAATAAAAAATAAAAAATCCAGGGACATCTGCTAAAAGTTTTTTTGGACATTTTTTTAACACATCCTGGGACCTAGGAAATGACTATAGAACATACCAATAGTTTCTAGTAGGTTCATATTTTAATGTTGGAGTCTAATAACTCCCCAAGGCCTAACCGCCAAATTTTGGCATTCCAGCTTTGGAGGTAGCAGGAGAAAAACTCATCAATTATAACTCGGCTAAAGGCAAAGAAATAATCGAGAAAGGAAAAAGCTCCTGGGAATACCCTATTTGATTGTTAAGTCTAAGGGAACCGAGCCACTCAAGACCCCCCTACCAGCACACTTTATTACAACCCCATGGGACATGGCCCTTTCGACAAAAAAAAAAAAAGGCTAGCCAAAACTGGCTAACTCTGGAACAAACTGAACTTCTGAACTCTGGCAATGAACATGCATCATGTTCCATAACTGGCAGCTCACTGGAAATCCACTAAGTGCAGAATTAGTGGATAACACACCGTAGTCAACATCAAGTTGTGAGCTAATCCTTTGGCAACTAGCCTTGCCTTATGCTTCTCCACCTTTCTTTTGTCATTTAGTTTTGTCTTGTAAGCCCACTTGACACCAATGCTTGTGTTGTCTGCTGCAAGAGCAACAAGATCCCATGTCTTGTTCCTTTTAGTGGCCTTAATTTCATCATTCATGGCCTGCACCCAATGATCTTCGTTCACTGCTTCTTCGAAATATGTGGGCTGACTCATTATTTGAAGAAGAACTATTGCTGGTTGTTCTTCTTGTCCATGTACTTGCAATCTTGGTAGCCTGAGGACTTGCTTTCCTGTATTTTCCAGCTGTTCATCTATTTGAAGAGATGGACTTTGACTATCCACTTCCTCATTTTCTTGTTCATTCCAAGAGTTGTCTTCTAAAAATTTGAAATCTCTTCTCACCACAAATTTCTTGCTGATTGGATTATACAGTTTGTAGGCTTTGGATTGTTCACTATATCCAATGAAAATACACTTTTCACTCCCTGCTGTCTAGCTTCTTTCTCAGCTCCTCTGTATATGTGCATATGCAATGCAACCACAAATTCTGATATGAGAGACACTTGTTTTTGTGTTACTCCATGCTTCTTGAGGTACTTTGTCTTTCACACTAGTTGTGGGAGATCTGTTCAGTATATAGACTAAACATGCAATTTTGTAGCCCAAAAATTGTTGGACAAATTCTTTGCTTTAATCATGCTCCTAGCCATGTTCATAATGGTCTGATTTTTTCTTTCAGCCACTCCTTTTCGCTTGGTATATCTTGTTGTAAACTGCTTCTTGATGCCCTGTTGTTTACAAAAATCTGTAAATTCATTTGAATCATATTCGCCACCTCCATCTGATCTGAGAACTTTGATGTATTTGCCACTCTGTTTTCCAACTAGAGCCTTGAATTATCTGAACTTTGAGAAAGTTTCAGATTTGTTCTTGAGGAAATATACCCAGATTTTCCTGTTGAAATCATCAATAAAGGTTAAGAAATAATAACTTCCACCAATTGATTGTGTTTGCATGGGCCCACATAGGTCTGTATGTATTAGCTCAAGGTGTTTTTTTCGCTCTGTAGGAGGCTGTTGGAAAGTTGTCCCTTCGATGCTTTCCAAGGATACAACTTTCATAAGGAGTGGTTTTTTCATTCAACATGGGCAATTCCTTAACCAATGACTGTTTTTGCAAGTGATTAAGACTTCTTAATGATAAATGACCATATCTTCAATGCCACAACCAGGTCTTATCTGTGCTAAAGACTATGTAGATGTGACTTTGACTGGTTTACACTTGTATTCAAAGGGAACATTTTGTTTTCTGTCATCTCTACCTTTGCTATGAATCTTCTACTAAGTGACTTGTCAAAAATTTACATGTAGTACCCTTAAATCCAACGTCATAACCGTTTTGACTCAAGTGTCGTAAACCAGGTCTCATTAGTGCTAGAGACTTTATGTGCATATGACTGTGACTGGTTTACACTTCTTAAATCCGAAGGGAACATTATATTTTTGGTCATCTCTACCTTTGCTATGAGTCTTCTACTAGGTGACTTGTGAAAAATTGTAGATGTAGTACCCTTAATTCTAACTTCAGAACCGTTTTGACTCAACTGTCCTACACTTATCAGATTGTGCTTGAGATAAGGTATATAGAAAATATAATGAAGGATTTCTTCTCATTTTGTTTGGTTAGAACAAAAATAGTACCTTTTCCTTTAATTTGTACTTGAGAATCGTCACCAAGACTTATTTCTGATGTGGCATAAGTATTTATGCTAGTAAACAGATGTTTGTTACCTATCATGTGATTGCTGCGGCCACTATCCAGCAACTAGAGATCCTTGCTGTTGATGGTTTCTTCAGTGGAGCAACAAGAGGAGCCTGTATTCTACTATAGTGGTATTCTAAAACAATTTGGCATTCATGCAAGTCCACATGATATGCTTAGTTGTTTCTGTCTCATGGAAAATTGTGCAACGACCATCGATAAGTCCAATATGGTGGAGTTGTTCATCAATGCTAAAATGTTGTGAAGAATTGATGGCCTAGGCACTCTAGTTTTAGTGTTTGGCTGCCAAATACCTCAAAACATTCTAATCCACTATAGAGTCTGATCTAATTAAGGCGATATGTTATGGAATGACTTTCCTTGATCTTATTATATCTAAAGTGTTATATATAAATATATTAAATATGTTATAAAAATATATCTATATATATATACACACACACACACACACACGATTCTAATGTCGAACCTTGTCCGAAGGTCATTGAAAATTTTAAATCTAAACCAAATTTCAACGTTTCCCTGCACCATATGAATCGTGTGTGTCTATATATATATACACACACACGATTCTAATGTCGAACCTTGTCCGAAGGTCATTGAAAATTTTAAATTAGAACCAAATTTCAACCTTTCCCTGCACCATATGACTTAGGTTAGGGGGTAGGTACAGTTGTGTAACTGCCAGAGGGATGGTGGTGGGGGGAGTGAGTGGAAGCATGAGGTGGAGGGGGGTTAGTTGGTAGAGGGAGAGTGAGGGGAGTTTTGTTTTTAATTTTTAATATTGTATTTGGCTTTTAAATTTTGTTTTGGTTTTTGTTGTTTGTTTTTGTTTTTAAATTTTGATTTTTTTTAATGTTTTAAATCTTTTTTCATAAATTATTTAAGTTTGTTTGTAAAACTTTATTGTAAAAGAGTGAAAGTAATATTTATTTTTGTTTTTTAGTTTATTTGAAGGTGGCAAAGCCTATCATATTTTATGTTAATTTGTTTTTTAAAAAGATTTTACTATAACTTTGATTTTATTTAATTTTCTTTTTCTGTAAATTTGATTTGACAGCTTTGATAGATTTTATTTTATTTTTCCTTTAATTTTTAGTTTTAACTTTACTTGAGTTAATAATTTTTCCATTTTGATATTTGAACATAGTTAAAAAGTTCTCAATTTTTTGGTATTTTACTTAGTTGAAAATATATTAAAATACTATATTGATTTTGGTGACTTTTTCTATTTTGAAGAGGCAATAAATATTGACGAACTTAGAAATCAAGGTTTTTATAAAAATTATGATTTTTTTCACTAAAAGAACTCTTCACAGCTTTTTTTTAAGTGTGTAAGTTTATGTTTGGTTTAAACCTGAAATTTTCTTATTTTTGAATTATTTTCAACAAACTGTCATTTCAAATAATTGCATCTATATAATGTGATTGAGTTTTGAACTTTTCTTACGGGAATCTAAAATGACAGCTTTTAACAGTTTTGTCAATTATGGAACAGTTGTTTGGTCTTATAATGAACTCATTCTCTGAAATTGCCATAAAGTAGTTAACGTAAAATTCTAACTACTCGTAAGTTGTGTCACTGGGCACAACTCTACATATTATTATATGATTTATTGTGGTTATAGGTTCTGTCTAAGGCAGTGAGTTTAGTCATATTGTGCTTTTGATCATATGGGGGGGGGGGCATGGAGTCTTGTTGAGTTACGTATTTATTGGGTGAGCGATGAAGACAGGTTGCTGACCTTTACAATAAGGTCTCCATTGTGAGGGTTTAGGAGTTATCCATAGAACTTGATCTAGGATGGAGTTTTGTTTGTTATGGAGACTATGCATTAACTTCAGGATAAAACTCATGGTAGATTGAGTAGATGCGCATTCCATGGTAATGCCATTACAGGTATGCATTGCATGATAATGCCCATAACAATTATCGTATTAGGATTTGCATTTCATGGAAGGAATAACAAGTCTCCAATTTGTTAATCCATTGTAGTTTTCTTTAGCATGTTTTCTTTTACGGTACAAAGAAAGGCTTTATTTTCTTTTCGTGAACCAGTTGTGTCATAGATAAAGGTCAAATTAATTAAAAACATATCTTAGGTCTAGGAGGCTTTTTTATATATTTGGTTCTAGATGTGGGAATCCATTGTTTTGTATGAATGGGACATTGTTTTTCTTAAAACATTGTTTCGTGCTAGTATAACACATATCATCTTGGCTGGTAATGCTATGAACTGTCTGCTTTGATTTCAGCAAATTTGGAGACATTTATGATGAGGGGCATTTCATCAAAAGTCTTAGACAAGATGTGAGGGTGGTTAGAGAGCTCCCAGTAGATATAATGGCGAGGTTTGACTACAATACAAGCAATATTTTTAACTTCAGGGTTAAGGCTTGGTCACCTGTCAATTACTATTTGCAAAAGGTTCTTCCCAGATTACTTGATATTGGGTATGTTAATATTCTTTACGTCTTTGGAGTTTGTTGCTTTCCTTATTAAATGATGATTGTAGAATCTTTTTGTTAGACCTATTTTGAGTAGATAGAAATGTTTGTTTGTTTGTTCATTTATGAACCTGGTTTTACTTCAATTATATGTTCAATCTCCCTTTTTGGTGGCAAGTTCATAGGCAGATCCTAGAATACTTTTTTATGTTTTTGAAATAGTTCCTGGATCTCTGATGGTTTGGAATGAACTAATTCTGAGGCTAGTGCTTCCATCTGGTGGCATTGTACCATATATGCGGGTGCTCCTTTTTGGATTAACTTCTCCATTTGGTGGGATGACACAATTTGAGTACGGAGGGGTCGGAACCCATATAGCTTATAACTTTCCCCTTGCCACTTAAATTTGATAAAATGTTCTTGGTGGTTGGCTGAATAAATATCTAGTGTTTGTAGCCATTGGACCCCTAAAACCACATCAGCTCCTCCCAAGTGTATTGTGAAAAATTCTGATTCTAGGATGTAATTTTGTATTTTTGCTACTTAACCTTGTGGCACTGTGCCACACTTACAATTTTTTTCCATCTGCCACCATCACTTTCATTTTAGGTACCGAATACACAAAGAAGTTGAATCTCCTTGCGAGATTAATTTCAACAAAATTATGAGCACTCCTTGTATCCACGAGGACTGCGACATTGTTATTTTTAAATTTTAATATACCCTCGAATTTTTGGCGTTTGTCGTTGGCTTATCCCAGTTATAGCTGCAATCCATATACTTGGGGTATTTTCTTCATCCGATTCTATGGCAAGATTTTGAAGGTTCCCTGCTTTGTCCTCGACCGATTCTTCACTATCTGATTTTCCTTCCACTGCTTTGAATTGATATAAATTCGTAATTGCATTACAAGTGCAGATCTAAGAGGTATAAAGATAATTGCATTTACAAGTGCAGATCTAAGACAAGTGTTTTGGCATTGAGTTCACGATGTTTGCCCAAAAGATTTAATATGACATCGTCAACATAAATTACTTGAACAATGAGAATTGATAATCTAAGTGCTGGAATAAAACAATTTAAAATTTTAATCACAACATTTAAAATAAAACATTTAGGCATGCACTTACAAAAAATGTCTTTTAATTATGAAGTTAAAGCATGTGTTGTTAGCTGAAAGCTAAGTTGCATGAAACATGAAAAAAAGGAAACGAAACAAGGAAACGTTGAATGGGGGAAATGTCACTCCTCGAAATGTTGGAAACGGGGAAACGCGATATATGTATATGTATATGTATATGCATATCTGTGTTGCAGGGGTACCCGTCCCCAGTGGCTGGGTTCGCGTCCTCGTCCTGGGTACTTTCCCCAAGTCTCGGAAACCGGGTCGGGGACCTCATAGACGTCCCTTGAAGTCCTTGTCGAAGTCCCTAAGTACCGAAAACCTTTTGACAAAAAACATGAAACCTCCCGTGTTTTGGGGACCCCGTCCCTTGATTTTTGGGACTTCGAGGAAACTTTTGTTTGTGAAAATTAAAAAAAAAATATATATTTTTTATAATTTTTTTTCTTTTTATGAAGAGGGACGGGGTGGGCATGGGTCACCCTACCCTCTTAACACCCTGCGGTCCTTTCCACTCTCCCAACGCACACTTTGACTTCGGTCGAAGCCTTCCGCAACAAAGAGAGGAGAGGCTGCAAAAATATTTTTAAATTTGATTCGAGAGCAATTCTCTGTAATGAATGATGCCAAACAATGATACAACCATGACTACTGTGTCTCAACTGTAGCCCAAATAGAACAATCTAAACTTCCAAATGTCATCAATGTACAAAGCATTCCATGAAATATGTTTTAGAATATAATTAGAGAGCAGATGTCTCTATTTTTTTGCACATTTACTTTCAATCCTTTACTTATAAATTGATATCAAAGTTCAACCACTAATGGCTGTGTTGTTCGCCGAATGCACATCGTTAGCAAAAATCTTTTGGAATGCTGTTTCCCAAGCGGGAAAGGTGTGGCCGTGGGGCCAAACAAAGAGCCAGGTGCTGTCACTTGATCCCAGCTCCTCCGTTTAGGCTAACTCCTAACGAAGCCAAGGGAGGTGGTCCCTATTAGAAGAAAATCTATGGTTTTTAGTCTACGAAAGAAAAGACTAAAACTAGGAGTTAATATGAAATGGATGAAATTAAAGATTGCCAACTACTGCACACAAGATTTAACCTTAGCAACACTTTAACTCAAATCAGATACACAATATTCAATGACACATTGCGTGATTCACTTATGCAAAAAGAACAGAATAGACCAGTGCCAAAATGAAAAGAGTGCTTGCAAATGTGGGTTGCTAGTGTAGTCTCAGTGAAAGTATTGCAGTGTCTCGGTTGGTAAATTTTAGATTATTAAATGAATAATTAAGGGCGTGGGTTAATTGTGGGTTTGGCCCAACAAGTCAAATCCCTTCGAACTGAGTGCTAAAGCGGTAATACCAAGTGTCCAACGGGGCGAGGATGAACCTGCTTGGAGTAGCCCCTTGACTCTGTAGTGCTTACCCTTTGCAACCTCTTGAGTTCTCGAGAAAATGACTTGTGTGGATTTCCCTATTAAATCTAGTAGCTCGTGTCCCTTTCTGATACAACCATCTGATCAGACTAGCTGTAGCGATGTAGAGCATACGGGGAAGGAGTCTTGGTTTATTTTATTAGAGACGTAATAATGAGTTGTTTAGATGACGACCAGAGAGTCTCTTTCACCTTTCAGGTACTCGGGAAAGCAACGGTTGTATTGATTAAATCAACAAATAAATCGGAAAAGATAAAACTAACAGTAAACTCTTCGACATAGAGCACTCTTGATCCACCTTTCAGTGAGATTCAAGAGATTTTGGGTTCCTTCTTTTTCTTTTAGCAATTAAATAAAAGCAACAAGACTGAAATAAAACTACACCAACAAAGTTTTATTTTATGAAAGTAAAGAGACTAATCTACACTAAACAATTATTATACATGTGAAAAGTAAAACTAGAAAACAAGGGACGATACAGGCTTCCCCCAAATGGGGGAAGTGGGGTGTGGGAGCCTTTATCCCACTCGCTTTTTATTAATTTATTTTACAATGCTTTGGTGTTTTTTGCCTCTTCTTGACTGAACAAGGTGAGAACGGGAAAGAAAGAAGAGCGAGGTGTTTTTGTCTTTTTCGCTCTTTGTTTGTTCCTTTGTTCGCTTATAGCCTTTAGGCCCTTTTTTGACTTCCCTGAAAATAAGAGCTTTGAACACTAACTTGTTAAACGTTAGTCAAAAAATAAAATAAAAACAAATCTACAAATTAACTCTAAAAGAAACTAAATTTCTACAATGAAAACGGAGGAAAGCAAATAGAAGAACAAGCTATGAAACGGAGGAGAAAAAGACAAAAATAGGGATGCCAACTAAGGTGAAAGAGGGCAACAAAGAAAGACAAAAGAGGGCTGCAAATTAAGGCAAACGAGAGCTGCAAACTAAAGTGAAAGAGGGAGAAAGAGGTTGCAAACTAGCAAAAGAGGGCAGCCAACAAAGGCACACGGTTTGGTGAAAATTATGTAGCTTGTGTTGCCGCCTAATTAACACTTTAAGATGCAGGAAAGTCACAACCTGCTATGTGTGTCCTTGGGGGCAAGTGAGAGCTGGGGACCACTGTCACCACAGTCCACAACTCCTCCGTTTAGGCAAGATCCCGACAGAGCCAAGGGGGGTAGTCCCTATGGGAAAACTAAGTTCCAGGTTTATTAATTAATCACCGATTAATTAAAGGGATCGTTTAAAAAAGAAAGAGGCTAAGACCTTATATAAACAAGACCAGTGCCTATAACAATGGAGTCTAAAGATAGATTGTGTCTTTATGAACTTTACAAATAAAATTTAGATTTTAATCTGCGATTAAACTATAGCTTCGGTGTTTAATAATGAAACATATGAATAAACAATATAATTGTAAACAGTAATGAAATAAAACAAATGTATGGACAATGAAACAGATTTACAAGATGGCAGAAAATTGTTATGAATGAAGATTATTGAACCAGCAGTAAATTTAAAGCACGAAAAGATTTTGAGCAATTAACATTAACCACATGATCATTTGCAGAATTGAAAGTAAAAAGATGCAACTGAGAAGTAAAGTGCTGGAAGTAAAATATTGTAGTGCAATATTGGAGTGAAAGAGTGCTTGAAATAGTAGAATGTTGTAGAACCGGTTTTGAATTGTCTCTTGGTTTATTTTAGTTGATTTTATTAAGGTTTTTCTTCTTGGATTTAAGTTTTAGAATCGGTGGTGTGACTACCCCGATCTAGAACTTCTCTAGCCAAAGAAGGACTGCTGTTGCGCTCAACAAAGTGGGAGCAAAGCCCACCCGTAGCTCACAGGTCAATCCCCAATGCCCCGGTGCTCAACAAGGAGGACGTCGAAGCGCCTAGAGACCACCCGTGGTCTGCTACCCCTTCTAGCTTCCTGAGGTCACTGTTTTTAGTTGACAGAAAAAGGGCTAGATGGATGCCTATTAAACTAAGACTTCCCTGTCCCCTGGTCGTATCTCGGAGTACCCCGGAGGGTGATAACCGAGTAGAGGAGCAGGATGTGGGAAGTTGTTGTTGGTAAGTTTTAAGGTTAAGTTTTATCTGGGTGATTAACATGCAATGTTTATTTTAATGCGATCAATAAGATCAACCAAGCTGTATCCCTTATGGGAGGTGCCGGTATTTGATCTTGGACTTGTAAAATAAAATGAGTTTGATTGTAGTATAAGGAAGAAAGTTATTTTAATTACCTAAGCCCCTACTTTCCCTGTTTTTCATATCCAGCTTGAAGTCCCTAAAGGGAGATGACAAGCGGATAGAGGATACACAGGTTTGATAGGTTGTATGA
>LPNX010446010.1:263853-305494 GCA_001517045.1 Pseudotsuga menziesii
GTACGTATCGAAGACCATTTGCTCCTTACCTCCATCTTCAAGTATCCCACAAGAATCAATATACATCCGCACAACCTCATCAAGTACCTTTGTTATTGATAGGCGAAGAATCAGAAGTATATGAATCAGTAATGACAGGCTTTGGTGTTGCATAACTAATTAACCTTCTCTTTTCACTTTGATAAATGCCTCTGTCTTTGTTGCTTACTGCAGAAGACAATCTAATAGATTGGGCTCTCAGTGACCATCTGACATAGTGTCCACCCAAAATACTACTATGATTCAACATCACTTTTTTGAGATAACACTATCAGTCATTTGCAACAATCTGAATGACACCATCCTTATAAGCTTGAAACAACTCTCAAGAATGATCTTCTCTTGCTGCTCTGTGGATATCCCTGTCAAATCAGGAGGTAACACGATCTAATTCGTAAACCAATAAAATCAAAGAGCCTTAGAAACGCTTTCTTAGGGACTATCCCCATTGGCTCTGTTAGGAGTGGCCTAAACGTAGGAGCCAGGATCAGGTGACAACACCTGACTCGAGACTTGCCCCCAAGGACACACCGAGCAGCTTGAAGATTTCTGCTGCGTTCCCACCCGAGGTGTTGTAAGGCGGAAACATGTCACATTGGCTTTGAGTGGAAGTTGACCACATATCCCATGAGTGGATAGTGATTGCCTTCTTTCCCATTTATAGGACATTCGGATGGAGGAGCACTCCATTTTTGGTGCCCCAACTATTATGAGATCAGAGGTTGTTAGCATTGCCTTTCCAAGGAGTCTCAAATCTTCTTTAGATACCTATACCAATGGTGCTTGGCCTTGTTATCACAGATCTTGTAGTTGCCCAAGTAAAGTAATCCTGTACAGAATGGCAGAGGGGACAGACAACCAAAGTCGCGACCTATGAAAACCCTAACCCCAGAAGATGGATGGTTGTCATGCTGGTTAGGATTTCCTTTGCTTTATGCCACTAAATGACAAAGGGGGAGACCCAAACCTATTCTGAAAGGACAGATCTAGAACTAATCACTAGATCAAACCAAAGACCGAGAATACGTAAGGTGAGAGCTAGAAACCCTAGATTTAAGGGATAAGCCACAAGTTATGGGGTGTTCAAGTACGAGTGTTTAGCAATGACAGAAATATTACTCGAATGAAGTGGATTAGTGGCTTAACAAATTAAGATCAGATCTAGGGTTGGTGTGATTGTTCTAATGATCAAACCCAGGACCTTGGGGGGATTTAAATGAGAATATGGAAAAGTCCTAGGATGAGGTTGAAACAAAGAATTAAGGCCTTTAACAAACCTACTTGGATATAAGATTCGACAATACAGAGAAGTCCAAGCAAAACCGGAAAAAAATCACACAAGGAACTGACTACCCGACGAAGAGGGGCGTTTTGCTCTCTAAGGATCAGTGCCTGGAGATGGGTAAATGGAGTCCAATGCTGACGCCTAGGAGGGAGAGAAGGTTTTTCGGGATGGCCGACAGAACCCAGATCACTGAATTTGCAGATTCCGAGTGGAAATCGATCCAGTGATTTTTCCTAATTTCTCATGAGGGGTTTTCAATGAAAATTGATGATGGGCAATGCATGAAAAATCAAACGTCAGAGAACTTATCTAGGAGATCTACCTAGATCATGTCGATGAGTTCCTGGATGATGAAGAATGCTATTCTTTCGATCAAGTGAGAAGTCTGAACGAGATCTTGATGGAGTTCTGCTTTAGTCAGTGACCCTAGCACCCCCTTCAACTTGTCAAGCCAAATATTTCAATTAGCAAAAAAAACAAACAAGATTCGCGATGTAAAGAAAATACAGGAAATGAGAAATCATTAGGAAGTAATCACTCCTTGATTACCGAAACACGAGAGCCAACACATGGTGAGTTACCCCACCAATGTGCCTTCCGCAAGTGCGCCTCCTTCACCTGCAAATGGATGGGTGCAAGAAAAATATACAAGATCTATCGCAATTTAATCTCACTGCAGAAGAATAACAATGCCAATCCTCATCTCATTTATTCATCAAACTAGACATAAGAGTGTAATCCTAGAAAAAATCTCTTTATTCAATATTTTGGTGCCAGAGCTCATGCTTTACAATGGGGAGGGTCTCGTTTTTATATAGCTTTAGAGAGACGTAAACCCTAACTCACTTTTGCATCCAACGGTTGAGATTATAACATCATCAACGGTGGAGATCAACTTTACAATGATCAATACATGGATCACATTGACTAGATCAAGGGGGGGCACACTTTTTCCCAATAACACCTTGTCTAAGTCAAAATAAAATATAACATAAGATGTGATCATCAAAAGGGGGTCACTGGGGGCTTAATTCACCCTAGGCCCCATTACAACCTCATATCATAGGATATAACCATACAATATATCATCTAGCGAAGTTGAGGGGCGGCCCTTGGTGGACTTCCTCATCGACTGAGCCAAAAATAAAATAATCCAGACCAAATGCTGATTGAAAATTGCGAGAGAACTGTCCAGGGAGCCAAACTACATCATCTTATAGGTTTCCAAGCCATTTCCTTGCCCCAACAGGCCAATCGATTTTTTCAGTGAATTCCTTAGTTCATTTTTCTGGTGGTCCATCCTTTGGAACTGAATAAAATCATCATAACTTTGTCCAGGCGGAGAACTGGGGAAAACTGACTGTACTGGATGATCTGGAGACATAGAAGAATGGTATAGGTGACTACTCATACCCCTTGGAACACTGCAGTGCTCTAGGGGAACCAAAATAACTGCCATCTGTAATAAAATCTGATCATTTGGCCAAATAATAAAGTGATAATAATCACTGATCATGAGATTTGTGTCCAAACTCTCAAAACTGAAACCACAGTATTGGTCCTGGGCATGTCTGGAACAAATATAAGCAATGTTGCTTTTTGAGTCATTTCCTTGGTAACCGTGTTTGACTTGGTCAACTAGGTTGACCAAGTTAAAGTACCCAAACTAGAGGTTAGATACTGTACCCATATGATCCTGCATGCTTCCAAGGTAAGAAATGCTTCAATGGTGTATATCAAAACCAAACTTAAATCATGTCATGGTGACAACAATAATAATAGTAAGTAAGATATACCTGTTCCTTTGAAGAATCTTGGAACTTTCTGGAAGTTTGTGCATGCATGCCATACTTACAAAGTTTAAACGGTGCGCTAATGCTGGGTGAGGATAGAAAACAAGGTTGAGGCAAAGGGAGATGATGTGTAGCTGAGTTTGACCATATGATCTTTCAGAATCCTGACAATTACACACGACCACAACGACATATACGACAGATGAACAATAGGGGATGGTGGTGTCTCACAAGTGGATAAGCTAACTTGAAAAGAGCCCATTCAACTCTAACAACATGTATACGACTCACATCCAAGCTAAAAACAAACTCCGTGAGGATCTTTACTAGGACCCTTGTACGCACGAACTGTAATGCGGAGATCCTAAGGGACACTGTGAATCGGTCCCTTGCCCCATCTCACATCAAAACCTGCAGGCTCCGTGAGAAATTAATCATTACATATCAATAGTGGCCAATAGTTTTTAGATTTAGCATTTGTTTATCCACTGCTTTTTCTTTAGGCCTTTTCACAGTTTTATTTTATAGCCCTTCTCGAGTTGCGTCGAAAGACACATTTTGAATTTGTTTGAGGTTTAATATTCCCCAAGTGATAAACTTTATTGTAATATTAAAAAAAAACCAGTTTATTTTTTTGAATGTGATTGGCAGACCAAGAATATGCCAATCGGTCCTTGGAGGACAAATGTAATTGAAAAACGTTATGATTATGATAAAAATATGGATGAAAGGGACAACCATCTTGAATGAGGAAACTATGCAAGCAAGAGTGGGGGACGTGAAGGATCACTCTTAGAACTGTTACACTAGATGTGGGAATGTGAGTATGGCACTAGACCCACCCTAGGGAATGAAGACGTAGTGGAGCGGAAATTCTTGGGGAATTGTCCATTAGCTGCAAAAGACCTAGGAAAAATAAAAAAAAGATAAATAAGGAAGCATATGCTAGGATGCGAAACGCCATTGAGTATGCTGAAGGAAGGAATTGCTTGCTACATGAGCACTCTGTGTTAGGCAAGCGAATTTCTCTTACCGAAGAACTAGAACTGAGTTTGACTGTGACCACTCTGGGCATGCATTGATTAGCTCAGCGACAATTGAGGACAGAGAGATCTGGGCCTAATTTACGGTTGGGTGGAACGTGGCTGTTCCCTTTTCATTGCAGCTCGATTTTACTACAGGTTCCATTTATGAGGATTGTTTCTGCAACTTATCAACCTGAGGATATGTTTGGTTTATGTTAAAATGTGTTTGAAAGAATCAAAATGATAGTTTGAAAGAAGGAAATGATAGTTTAGATTCATTGTCGTGAATGTATGTTTTTCGTATTTCTATAATGACTTTGGCCTATTGTTTCGCACCTGGTTGCCGGAGGATGGCATCTTGTTGGGTGTATTTCTGTACGCTTAATGACGCTGTTTGATAAGAACCTACATTAGGACTGCGGATGAGATTAATGTCGTTACACAGTGTGTTTGATGATTACGCGTTTCAGTTCTCTGAAGGAATGAATTAACAACTCTAACTGTAGTAAAAGAGTATGATGCTTCTGAACTAACATACTTCTTTTCAGGTGAAATTATTCATGCCTTGTTTGTGGTAATTGGTAACCTCATTGGGTGTTTTTAGTCTAGCATGAAGTTACCCTTATACTGTATAATTTCATTGTTAAATAGGCTTACGATATACCCGTATGTGTAGGAGTGTAAGTCTTGGTGTGATAAGAATGATAAGGGTAAACCCTAAATCTGTTGATGAAAACTTTTCTGATGACCTAGTGCAAATTAAAAAAAAAGCCAAGTCTGGAATAAAATAAGATTAAGTTAAAAGTCTTAAAAGGATAAGATTACCGTGTTCCGCGATTCACATAGTGGAAAGCGGAAAGGTAAGTTAAAGCCTTAAAAGGGGTTAAGCTTTCCGCGTTCCGTGATTCGCATAGCGAAAGGCAGAAAGCAGAAGGAAAAAGTGTTAACATAAGGATACTAAGATTTCCGCGTTCTGCAAGCCGCATAGCGGAAGACGAAAAGGAGGAAGAAAAGTTAAAACATAAATATGTTAAGATTTCTGCGTTCCATGATCTGGACAGCAGGAGGAAAACGGAAAAGAAAGTGTTAGAGTCTTAAGATAATAAGATTTTCGCGATCCGCATTGCGGAAAGTAAAGTTCAAGCCTTAAAGTTGTTAAGACTTCCGCGTTCCGCACAGTGGAAAGCGGAAAACGGAAAGCGAAAAGAAATGTTAAGGTCTTAAAGATGTTAAGACTTCCGCGCTCCGCGATCCGCATTGCGGAAAGCGGAAAGTAAAGTTCAAGCCTTAAAGTTGTTAAGACTTCCGCGTTCCGCGATCCCCACAGTGGAAAGCGGAAATAAATGTTAAGGTCTTAAAGATGTTAAGACTTCCGCGATCCGCACTGCGGAAAGCGGAAAGCGGAAGGTAAGGTTCAAAGTCTTGAAGTTATTAAGACTTCCATGTTTCGGGATCCGCATAGCGAAAAGAGGAAGTGCGAAAGGCGGAACCGCGGTGGAAATACTCCGTCGAATGATAAGTTCCCGATTTCTGAGTTCCAAAGGGCGGAAAGCGGAAGTGCGGAAGGAGGAACCGTGGTAGAAACGCTCCGTCTAATGTTGAGTCCCTAATTTCCGACTTCCGAAGGGCGAAAAGCGGAAGTGCGGAAGGCAGAAGGCGAAAGAACCATCAAATGTTCAGTCACTCCCTATGTTTCGACTCCCGACTTTCGAAGGGCGGAAAGCGGAAAGCGGAAGGTGAGCGTCGAAAAGTCAAGTTCAGTGCGAAAATGACCTTTCAACTGGATAAGTAGTTTCCGCTTGGAATTTTTACGTTGTTTGGCTTTGTTAGCCTAAGAGTTTATTTGTTAGGAAAGGTTATAGCCAAAACATGTGAAAGGATTTATAATTGAATTCTTTTTTTGATATGCATTTTTCTAACAGGTTATTGGGGTATGTTACATATGGTATTAGAGCTACAGATTCAACCCTGTCGCCCTTTGGGAGCCCCTAATTCCACTGCATTATAGAAATTTTAATTCTAAACCTTGCGTTGTAATGTTTTGTATCACAGGGGAAGTGCTCTGTGACAGGGTGCATCGATGGCATCACAAAATGAACCTGAATACCATCCTGAAGAAGGTATACAAGTACCTCCCCCAACGCAGCTCGAGCCAAAGCGTTCTGAAGCTAGCCAGGTTCTTGAAACCGTGAAGAATTTGATAGTAGAACTACAGAGCTTCAAAGCAGAAAATGAACAGCTGAAAATGGCTCAAGAAAAACAACAGGAGCTCAAGGAAATATTATTGCAAAGTTTACGTGAGAGAAACAATGGAGAAAAACCACTAGCAGAAATGGAAAGGGACCTGGAAGTTGGAAGCAGTGCCGAAAGAAAAGGGAGCTCCTCCTAGGAGACCCAAAAGTCTGGAAATCAAGTCGGGGCAACGAGTAAGAGAAAAGTGGACCACCTGGAAGGAGAATTCAAGAAAATTAAACCCACTAGTTTTGATGGGGAATCCAAGACTAGGGAAGAAATACAAGCTTCGTTGTGGACATTAAAAAATACTTTCAAATATACAACTACTCCAGCAATATGAAGGTAAGGATGGCAATTTACCATCTGAAGGGCAAGGCCAGTATTTGGTGACAAGACCTAAAGATCTCCCATGGGTTGAAAGAGAAGAACTTGGGATGGTCAGAGTTCAAGAAACTCTTTAGGAAGCAATACTTATCAGAAAGCTACTATGAAAGAAATACCAAGGAATTTTATGAATTAAAACTTGGTCAGATGACCAAGGAGGATCTCAAGCTACTATGAAAGAAAGACCAAGGAATTTTATGAATTAAAACTTAGTCAGATGACCATGGAGGATCTCATCAATAAATTTCTAGACCTGTTACGATTCATGCCATACATTAAAAGATGAAAAGGTAAAAATCTAGCGATTAGCGATTTTTAAGCTGCCTGCCATTGTCCTACAAATATCAGATTCAATTCAATAACCCTAAGACGCTGGAGGAAGTGTTAAGAAAAGCAAGATTATGCTTTGATTAGTATAAACAGAGGAATGACCTCTCCAAAACTTGGAAGGATAAGAAGCAAGAAAAGTTCAATCAACGGAAGAAGGGCTTCCAACCCCCACCCTACAGGAACATGCCAAGGAATCCTCAAGCAAATTCCTACCGCAAAGATGAATAGTCTCAGCGTGAGGACAATAAACCTTTGTAACTTGGACAAAAACGGGCTGCTGGAACCCCTAAAGAACCTATGAAGTGTTGGGAATGCGAAGGTCCCCACGTACGAAGGAACTTCCCACTCATCCGTTAGTCGAACAAAACAATACACAACCTGCAAGAAGCTTCCACTATGGGAGAAATCGAAAAGAGTTTCCACAGGATTAATGCAGCTCTCAAAGATCGACAGGCAGATCATCGGTCTGCAATCGTAGAAATTGAATGTCTTATCTCTAAGCAAAATCTCTCTATGTTAATTGATCCAAGAGCTACCTTAAGCTACATCGCTCCTAAAATGATGGAGAAGTGCCAACTCACCAAGGTAAGGCATGCAAAGCCTTCGTCAGTCCAGCTGGCCACTGGAGCAAAAATAAAGGTAACTAAGTTTATTGCAAATTGTGAAATTTCAATACAGGAACATGTAACTAGGATCAATTTGAATGTTCTGCCTCTAGGATCATATGATATGATTATTGGCATGGATTGGTTAGAAAAGTATAAAGTAGTATTAAATTGCTTTGATAAAACCTTTACTTATGTCGCTGAAGATAAGATTGTTAGGAAGGTAAATGGTTTTAGTAAGCCTGTTTCTTTAAGGCAGATATCTGCCTTGTAGTTAAGAAAGTGTTTGAGGAAGGGTTGTAAGCTCTATGCTGTAAAAACCAACCTCTGTAAGGGACCACCCAGTTTTAAGTGAATTCATGGATGTGTTCCTAGAAGAGATACCTGGGATGCCCCCCCCAAAGAGATAGATTTCTCCATCGAAATCATACCTAGGTCTGCTCCAGCATCCAAAATTGACTTATTAAATGAGTATCTCTGAATTAACTAAATTGAAAATCCAGTTGCAAGAACTACTAGATAAAGGATATAACAGGCCTAGTGTATCACCTTGGCGAGCCCTAGTTTTATTTGTCAAGAAGAAGGATGGGACTTTAAGACTGTGCATAGACTACAAACAACTAAATAAAGTAACCATAAAAAACAAGTATCCTCTGTCTCGGATTAATGATTTGTTCGACCAAGTAGGAGGAGCAAGAGTCTTCTCCAAGTTGGATTTGAGATTTGGTTACCACCGGATCAGGATTAAGGAAGAAGATGTTAACAAAACAACCTTTAGGACTCGGCATGGGCAGTACGAATTTGTAGTAATTCCTTTTGGCCTGACCAATGCCCCTGCCACATTTATGTGTCTGGTGAACAACATCTTTAATAAGTGTTTGGATCAGTTCGTGTTAATCTTCATGGACGATATCCTGATCTACTCTAGGACGGAAGAAGAACATGAACGACACTTGAGAATTGTGCTGCAGACCCTAAGAAACCACCAACTGTATGCTAAGTTCGAGAAATGTGAATTCTTTAAGAAAGAAATCCACTACTTAGGACATGTCATCTCTGAAAGAGGGATTGCAGTGGATCCGTAAAAGGTAAAAGCAATTGTGGAATGGCCTATTCCTAAGGATGTTGCTGACGTTCGATCTTTCATGGGACTCACCGGGTACTACCGGAGGTTCATCCAAGGGTTCTAAAAAATAACCTATCCTATTACTTCCTTACAAAGGAAGGGAGTTAAGTTTATATGGTCTGTAAAATGTCAAGAGAGCTTTGAAAACCTAGAAGGACTGTTAACCATGGCCCTGATCTTGAAAGTGGTTGACCCCTATAAAGACTACACAATGTGTACTGATGCTGGTAAGGAGGGATTGGGGTAAGTACTATCTCAATAAGGGCATGTGGTATGTTATGAATCTCGCAAGTTGAAGGATCATGAATTAAATTATGTAGTGCATGATATAGAATTCGAAGCAGTAGTACATGCCTTAAAGATGTGCCGTCACTACCCATTAGGGAAAAAGTTCCTCGTATTGACAGATAACACCTGCGTAAGGCATATGTTTACACAACCTGGACTCAATACCAGACAAGCACGATGTATGGCCTTCTTAAGCGAATTTGACTTTGAAGTGAGGCATATCAAAGGCAAGGAAATTAAAGTGGTTGATGCACTTAGTCGAAGAACCCATGAAGTATATGAGATCACCATGAGCCAGGAAGAAGGTGATCTGTTAAGTAGAATAAAAATAGCTTGCACCAATGATGCTGAATATGGAAATCTACTAAATAAATTGCTGACAGAAGAAGTAAACTTGAATGGGACAAAATTCGAAATAGATCAGAGAGGATTAATTTGGTTTAAAGGAAGATTATACATGCCTAATGTTGCAGATTTAAAGTTGTTTGTTTTGAATGAAATGCACAAACCTCCTTATGCAGGACACCTTGGTTACCAAAAAAATGATAACAACCCTCAAGAAGCAATTCGTTTGTCCTAATTTGAAGGAAGATCTAGTTGATTACCTGTCTAAATGTTCAGAATGCCAGTAGGTGAAGGCTGAACACCAACATCCAACAGGTTTGTTGCAATCCTTACCAATTCTTGAATGGAAATGGGAGGTAATATCCTTGGATTTTACCCACTACTCTTCTAAACGCACAAGAAATGGCAGTGAAAATAGACAGTAATATGCAGTCTTCAGGTGAATCCAACCTTCCTGGTTATTCAAGGTCCTCGACTCCTTTAAATTCAAATGAACGTAAAGAAGAGGATTCCTATAAAAAACAAATGATGGAAATGAAGGAGAGATTTGAAAGAATGGAAGACAGGCATCTAGCCCAAATGAAAGAAATGCAGGACAAGTTTATCAGTATGGAAAGAGCGCAGTCACAGCCTACCCCAAGAACATTCCTTCCAAAAACTAATTGGCAAAGAAAAGTACCAAACCATGAATAGATGCCTCCTCATCAATTAGAGGTTGCTAACATGGTTGAACCTTACACGCCATTTTGTAGGGCATGCAAAGACTTTCACGAGGAATCTTCTTTGCATTATGCATGCTATGTTCAAGAGCATGGTTTTCCAATGGGTTGTGGTCCTAAAGCGTCATCAAGCGAGCCCGAGTATATAAACCATGTAGGCAACATGCATAATATTTTTAGAGAAAGTTGGAGAGAGGCAAAACAATATTCAAGAGAGCCTGATTACATTAACACAATTGGGCAGCTCCATCCTGCCACCTCAGAAACCAGGAGCCAAGTGAGAGAGTACAGTCAAGAGCATGATACAAGTGAGGAAGAGTCCCTTACACCTGAGATGGATGATGATTACGAGACTTTAACTGAAAATCCAATCTTAGAAGTTTTGTGTGATGAGAATCCTCCATGCTCTTCACCTGATGACAAATATTTGGAAAGTTGGGTCCCCTATGATATCTTTGAAACCCATCTTTTTGAAGAAGATTGTTTTGAGCAGAATGAGGAGTGTAGCTAGGGACTTGATACCAGTGATGAGGCATCTCTCATATCTGACATAGATGGCGATGATGACTATTGGACTTTTATTGAAAATCCAACCTATGATACTTTTGAAAATATTTTTGAGAATCCCATCTATGATGTTTCCAGTGAGGGGAGTTTTTATTATGAAACTTATGAAATTTATAAAGAAGAGCAGTCGAAGTTTTCCTATGATCAGTCAAAGTTGTATTTGAGTATCTATAGTGAGGACTTGGAGAAGTAGTACAGTGAAGAGTTCGATATGATGCAACTAACATAAGATTTTTTCAGCCATCGTCTTCACATATAGATGTTCCTTGTGATTGGGAACAGTTTTTGGCTTACACACAGAGTTATCGGCAAATAAGCCCTTTTGATGGGTATGATGATCTGCCTCATCATACAGATTTTTACATCAGTCCTATCCAATCTTGGATGGAAGAATCCTGCGACAACACCTACCAGTTTGGGAAGAAGTTCAACGACATTATTCATGCCTATGATTCCTCATCCAGCCCGCCCATTCTGGATCATCACAATGGTTTGCATTTTCCGGAAATTGTGTTCTTACTTTGGCTGGTAACCAAAGGGAAGGATAAACTTTTTTATATTAATAAAATGCTTAGGTGGCTACACTAGATTTTTGATTACACCTAACCTTTTTTGATATCATGCTTAGAGTAGGAAAATAGGCTCCTTAAAGTGAGCATTTACTTTTAGCATTTTCTTTATGTACTTACGAATAAATAATTTTTTTTTAAAGTTTTGTCATTCCTCTAAATAAAGCAACTTTTGGATGATTGGCTCGTTTTCATAAAACTTGTGGGACTGAGGTTTTCTTGTCAAGTTGAGATGTTTTTACAGGATATGGAAATTGAAGATTATGGTGTCTTCGTATGCTCTCCTTGCATAAGAGACTAGATCGAGCACACGTCCCGCAGTTGGAGCCAGATGTTACCAACTATTTTGTACCATAGTTGAACCTCCTGTTGACCCGCCATTTGATGAACATGGTCAATGTTCATGTTCAGTGCAGTAGCAGTTCAAAATCGTTTCCCTAGCCAATTTTGGCTAGTCATTTTTATTTTTATATTGAAATGACCATGCCACATGGGGTTTTTGTAATAAAGTGTGCTAGTAGGGGTTTTGAGTGGCTCGATCCCCTAAGACGTAAAATTTCAACTAAGGTGTTCCAGGGAGTTTTTTCCCTTGTCAATTATGCTTTGCCTATAGCCGAGTATAATCGATGAGGTTTTCTCCTGCTTCCTCCAAAGCTGGAATGCTCGATTTTGAATTTTGGGCCTTGGGGGGTTATTAGAGTCCAACTAGTAAATATGAACCTACTAGGCATTATTGGTATGTTCTATGGTCATTTTCTAAGCCTAGGGATGCTTTAAAAATTTGTCAATTTTTTTTTTTTACTGGCGGCGTTGAGTTTTTAATTTTTAATTTTTTGACTATATGGAATTAATTAAAATTTTCAATTAATTAAACCATTATGACCATGGTTTAATTGAAAATTTTCGATTTGTAATAATTAAGTGGTTCGGGGGGTGTTTTTGGAAAATAAACACTTATTTTCTAAGTCAAAACATTCATTTAGTCCCTAGACACACTTATCCTAAGTTTTAGACTATTATTTGGCCTTAAAATTAATATTTTCTCAAAAAATCCAAAAAATGAGAAATATTAATTAAAATAATAAAAAATAATAAATTGGAAAAAATCAAAATATCTCCAAAAAAAGGCCAAATTGAATAAAATAAAGAGCTAATTAGCTCGACATGGAGCATTTATGATGATTCCAATCAATATCGGTCAGTTTCAGATCAAGTATCAGAGTGTTGCAGTTGAACTATCAGTCAGAAATTCACCCTCTTTGGCTAAATTCGTTTTTTGGTTGAAGTGTGGGTTATCTATTGGTTGGGTGATCATTACGAGGGAGGATGAGCCACCTCACCCCCCCCCCCCATCATTACAACTCAGTCTCATCTCAGTTACAACTCAGCTCAACTCCGAATCATCATGTAGTTTATTCAATTGCTCCGGTGTTACTCTTAGTCCGGATTTAGGGATTTGAGCTCTATTTTCTTTCCTTTTTGTATAAATAAGAGGTTCTTCTTCCCATTTGCATATGGAGAATTTGCAAGAGACCTCTGCCCAAATTGTAATGTTCTTATTTGTTTAAAGTGGAATAAAAGCGACTCTGGAGGTCCATGCATGGTTTCTTAGTGTTGTGATTTGATCTTGTATGAGGTGATATCTCTCTTAACCCTACTCTCTCTTTTACAATTGCATGTTCATTGCTAACTTAGAAGGCTATCAATCTAGCACAAAGGTTAACCATTTATCGTTTTTAAGTCGGTTATCTATGCAAGGTCTTTCAAATATCTAAATCGAACAGGACGTAGTCAGTAATACTAGTGTTTTTGGGATATTTGTTTGATTTAGTATTCTAGCACTTGATATCTTTTATCTTTGTGAGAGTTGTGTTTTTAGGGATCATCAAAGGTGGAGAAAGGGTTGAAGTTCAACTTCTTCTTCACAAAACAAGAGCTTTTATCATCTAACACTTTCATCTTGCAGGATCTACAAGGCTTTTACCTCCAAGTCAAGAAACTTAGCCAACAGGGACTCTCTTCTCTTCCATCACTTTTGAAATTAAAATTCTTTCTCAGTTACTAGATCTACCGTTTTAAAGTTATGGAAATTTTAAAGAGTCATCTCTCTCCAAGCTTTGAACCAATCAAACTTTTCCTCCTTGGTTTTTGGTTTAGTTTGATCTTTTTTTTTCCTTCTCTCCCTTGTTTTTCCTCCTCTTTTACCTCTCTTTCGCTGTCCTCTTTTACTGTTTGTTTTTCTCTTCTTTTACCTCTCTTTTGCTGCCCTCTTTTACTGTTTTTTAGCCCTCTTCTCCCTTGTTGTTTGTTGCTCTCTTTCTTATTATTTTTCAGCCTCTTCCTTCACTTTTTTGTAGCCTTCTTTACTGCTGTTCGCTCCCCCCTTTTCCCTCTTTTTCTCATTGATTTCAGCCCTCTTTTTGCTTCACTTTACCCCCTTTCTCTTTCCTACTTTGCATGTAGAATTTTGCATCTAGTTTTACTTTGAAAAAAGTCCAAAAAAGCTTGTGCAGTTAAAAGTTATTTTGCATGTAGATTAGTTTACATTTTGCATCTAGATTTACTTTGATTTTATAAACGAATAATGGGTGCTTGAGTTGATTTTGTTTTTAATGTAGAGATTGAAGAAGAGATCAATCAAAGACAAGTCTGAAGACTTGGAAAGATTGAAGAAAAGGCTCCCAACAAGAAGACCAAACCAAGAAGATAAACCACATCCTTTGTAAAAGCTATTAAAGCTTGTTTCAATCTTCTAGTTTTTCAAGTTCTTTTCAAAAGGGTTAAATTCCCAAAGTTGTAATTTATTAATAAAAATGACTAGTGGGGTCAAGCCTCCCACGTTTTTCTTACTTCCCCTATTTGGGGGAATTATGTCTTGTGTGATTTTTATGTTTGCTTAGCTTAGATTGTTTTAGACTTAGTTTTATTTTCACTAATTGCTAGTTTAATTTCATCACATGCATGCCATTTATTTCCTTATATTTCTTGCTCTTTGATTAATAAAAAGAACCCAAAGCCTCTTGAACTTGTCATAAGACAAGTCAAGAGCACTCTCTATCAGAGAGCATTAATGCATTGCACTTGCATTCTAGATTATATAAGACTCTTGAATCTCACCATAAGGTGGATCAAGAGCACTCTCTGTCGAAGAGCTTTGTTTGTTAATAAAATTTGCAACTCACCATCCCCATAAACTTGAAATTTACTTATTTTTACAGTGTGTGTACTCTACTCGATTGGGATACCCAGAAGCAATGTAACTATTTAATTCACAGATAGAATTCCAACTGCCATCATAATAAAATTTACCACCCCACATTTAGAGCAATATTCTGAGTGGCCAATCTCTTAGTAGGTACGCTGGGTAGCTCTCCTTGTTTCGCAGCAGTTGGAATGTTATCGAATGGCTGACTACAAACCGGGTTGTCCAACATGTGCTTGAACGAAGCCACTTAGAGTATTTTCGGTTATATTTCCAAGTGGAAATCCCCCTCGGCTAATTAACAAGATCATTCATAAAACATACATTAAAATTTGACCAGGTACATTTGCAAAACGATCTCACGAACATTCAAGACTTAGATTTTAAGCATCCTGACTCCATTTTTAGGCACTGGTCTATTTATACTTGCATCATCTAGTCTGGACCATTTGTTTAAGTTATTTTATGCGTGGATACCTTAATATCTGTCTCATTATTTATATCGTGTTTAGCAAATAGCAACGTGGATTGCGTAATTGGTCTTTTTTATGTATATCAAAACTCCTAAACACCACTAATTCTCACCATTCATCTAAGAACATTTAAAAAAAGGCTTTAGACAACTTTTTTTAGGGACTACCCCCCTTGGTTTTGTTAGGAGTTAGCCTAAACGGAAGAGCTGGGATCAGGTGACAACACCTGGCTCTTTGCTTGCCCGCAGGGCCACACCTTTCCCGCTTAGGGAAACAACAGCTGGAAATATTTTTGCTGGCGGTGTGCATTTGGCGGACAATAGACCCTCCCATGTCCTTGGAAAGGATTGGACCCGTGGCATACAAGCCGGCTCTTTCAGCACACTTGAGAATTCATAATGTTTTTCATATTTCATTATTGAAGAAATATGTATATGACTCCACTCACATCATTGATTGGAATGTGTTACAGATGGAACCAGAGGGCGAACATCAGGGGGAACCTGTGCGCATTCTGGACAGGAAAGAAACTGTGCTTCGGAACCGAATCGTTGCTTGGGTTAAGGTGCAATGGAAACACTTTTTCCCAGAGGAGGCGACCCGGGAATTAGAAGATGTCCTACGAAAGGAGGACCCAAGACTTTTTCCAGAAAGTATGGAAGATGACTGAGAACACTATGTACAATGTTTTACAATAAGGGGGAAAGGATGTAATATTCCCCAAGTGATAAACTTTATTGTAATGTTTAAAAGAAAAACCATTTTATTTTTTTGAATGTGATTGGCAGACGTGGAATATGCCAATCGATCCTTGGAGGACAAATGTAACTTAAAAACGTTATGCTTATGATAAAAATCTGAATGAAAGGGACAACCATGTTGAATGAGGAAACTATGCATGCAAGAGTCGGGGACGTGAATGATCACTCTCAGAACTGTTACACCAGGCGTGAGAATGTCAGTATGGCGCTAGACCCACCCTGGGGAATCAAGAAGTAGTGGGGCAAAAATTCCTAGGGAATTATCCGTTAGTTGCAAAAGACCTAGGAAAAACCAAAAAAAGATAAATAAGGAAGCATATGCTAGGACGCGAGATGCCGCTGAGTATGCTGAAGGAAGGAATTGCTTGCTGCATGAGCACTCTGTGTTAGGCAAGGGAATTTCTCTTACTGAAGAACTAGAACTGAGTTTGACTGTCACCATTCAGGGCATGCATAACTTAGCTCGGGGGTGATTGAGAACAGAGAGACCTGGGCCTAATCTACGGTTGGGTGGAACGTGGTTGTTTCCCTTTAATTGCGGCTCGATTTTACCACAGGTTCCATTTCTGAGTATTGTTTCTGCAACTTATTGACCTGAGGGTATGTTTGGTTTATGTTAAAATGTGTTTGAAAGAATGAAATAATAGTTTGAAAGAATCAAATGATAGTTTAGATTCATTGTCGTGAATGTATGATTTCCGTATTGCTGTAATGACTTTGGACTATTGTTTCGCACTCGGTTACTGGAGGATTGCATCTTGTTGGGGTGTATTCTTGTACGCTTAATGACGTTGTTTGATAAGAACCTGCCTTAGGATTGCGGATGAGATTAATGACGTTAGAAAGTGTGTTTGATGATTATGCATTTCAGTTCTCTGAAGGAATGAATTAACAGCTCTAGTCGTAGTAAAAGAGTATGATGCTTCTGAACTAACATACTCTTTTTTGGTGAAATTATTGATGCCTTGTTTCTGGTAATTGGTAACCGCATTGGGTCTGGCATGAAGTTACCCTTATGATGTATAATTTCATTGTTAAATAGGCTTAGGATATACCCGTATGTGTAGGAGTGTAAGTCTCGGTGTGATAAGAATGATAAGGGTGAACCCTAAATCTGTTGATGAAAACTTTTTTGATGACCTAGTGCAAATTCAAAGAAAAGCTAAGTCTGGGAAAGGTTAAGATTTCCGCGTTCTGCGATCTGCACAGCGGAAAGCGGAAAGGTAAGTTAAAGCCTTAAAAGGGGTTTAGGTTTCTGCGATCCGCATAGCAGAAGGAAAAATTGTAAACATAAGGACAATGAGATTTTTGCATTTTGCAATCTGCATAGCGGAAGACGGAAAGCGGGAAGAAAAGTTAAAACGTAAATATGTTAAGATTCCCGCGTCCCGCGATCCACACAACGGAAGGTGGAAAGAGGAAAAGAAAGTGTTAAGATAATAAGACTTCCGCGATCCGCACAGCGGAAAGCAGAAAGTGGAAAGAAATGTTAACGTCTTAAAGATGTTAAGACTTCCGCGATCCGCGATCTACACCGCAGAAAGTGGAAGGTAAGGTTCAAAGTCTTAAAGTTATTAAGACTTCCGTGTTCTGCGATCCGCATAACGGAAAGCGGGAAGCAAGTTTGAAGTCTTAAAGATATTAAGACTTTCGTGTTCCGCAATCCGCATAGCGGAAAGAGGAAGTGCGGAAGGTGGAATTGCGGTGGAAATACTCCGTCGAATGATAAGTTCTCGATTTCCGACTTTTGAAGGGTGGAAGGCGAAAGGAGGAACAGTAGTAGAAATGCTTTGTCGAATGTTAAGTCCCTCGATTTCCGACTTTCGAAGGGTGGTAAGCAGAAGTGCAGAAGGCAGAAGGCGCAAGAACGGTCAAATGTTCGGTCACACACTATGTTTCGACTCTCGATTTCCAAAGGGCGGAATGCGGAAGGCGAGCGTCGGAAAGTCAAGTTCAGTGTGAAAACGACCCTCCAACTGGATAAGTAGTTCCCGCTCGGAATTTTTACGTTGTTTGGTTTTGTTAGCCTAAGAGTTTATTTGTTAGGAAAGGTTATATCCAAATACATGTGAAAGGATTTATAATGGATTTTTTTTTATATATGCATTTTTTCTAACAGGTTATTGGGGTATGTTACATGAGGGCTTTGCATTTCAACAGATAGAATTTATATCACATAATGCATGTAATGATGATAGATGCATTGCTTCAAGTTTTAGCTGGCACTCTTCTGGATAATTCAGAGCCGAGACACGGAAAACATGGGATCCATGATGCATAGGGGTCAAAGTGGGGAAAGTGATCTTCAATCTTATAAGTCTTGATCAAGCTAAAGTCATGGGTTAAGGATCAATCATGGATGAACAGGCTGGACGGGGACAAATGACATATTGAACCAACATAGCACTAAGGTCTAATATTTGTATAAAGTATGGCATGAGCAATAGTCTTCAACATCAAGCACGTTGAGTAGTCTTAGCACAAGTTCAAGCATCAGTGTATATATATATTTAAGCATAGGTCACCATGATCATCCTAACAAGACAATCCTAGGTGTTTGATATACATCATAGAGCAAAATCAAACCATGGAAACATATAGCTGATCTCACCTTATATACCTATCTCCAACTGATAGGGCCCCTTTGTATCTGTGTGTACCATATTTGCTTTGCTACTCTGCTCAAATGAACTAGGTCATCATTGAAAGCATCTCAATGGACTAATGAATCTCAATCCTGGCAAGGAAACTCTGATGAACAAGGCTCTCAAATGGCTGAGGCTGTAATGATCCACACTAATCCCCCATGTGAAAAAATAGCTCGGAATAGAATAAGAGATATATCTGTATGCTGCATTATGGTAGCCCAACTGCAAATGTATATGTGATAACGGGGCTTATACATGAGGGAGGCTCTTAGGCTTTGATCCTCTTCACATGAACCAGAATTGAACACTACTGCAAGGATCACCTCCTCCTCGGTGGTTATAGACAGAGGCATTGAGAGGAAGATATAGAGTAGTGCTACTTGAGTTTCCAGATCTGTGAGATCATGGGGGAACATTTGACCTCCACCAACGAGACCCTTTCAGTGGTTTCATGCTCGGATTGAGGACAACTCACTCCTTCGGCCATAACAATCATTCCTCTTCTTCTTTATCTCAACAGATGGTTGCCTCTTCCAAGCATTGAGACACACTATAGATCCATTCTCTAGTTTGTTTAGATAGTTTTCAGTTAGGAGTTTCTTTGCTTCGGCCTAGGATGGTAGGAGAGATCCCCTTACTATGAGTACAGATTTGGAGGATAGCAGCTTTTCTCCTAATTGGTTGGCGATGGCACCAGGTGACACTGAGCACTCTTCTCAAGTATCTTTAGTTGAGACATCCCTAGGGACTTGGGCCCTTGACAGTGCTTCTTTGTGGTTCCCAGCTTTGTATCTCACTGCTGGTTGTTATATTTTAGATCCTATAGATTAATTCGGCTTTTATAGTAGCTGCATTTGCACTCCCACTGTGTACTTAGTCTGATGTTCCTAGCACTCCCATCGACCTATTTATCGTCATTCGTTGGACATTAATAAAATTATCTTATCTTATTATCTTATCTGTATTTGGTGATAGGGCAGAGGAATTTCTAACATAGGACCTGAAGGGCCAATGCATGTGCATATAGCAACATTGGTTACTTAGTGTATAGGTTCCTTTTGGTTTGCTCGTCATTTTGTTCTGTCCCTGTGATAGAAGCTTTTGTGGGTTAAGTTTTGGGATTCTGTAAGAAAATATTGGAGAAATTCTGAAATTGTTGCCCTATTTCTCTTCTTGGTTTCATGTTGTATGTATTTTGTTGAAACCTTGTGTCATCCAATGGGGATGGATTGCTGGATACTTATATTTAAACTTATACTATGGCCCCCTCCTATATCACTATGTACATTTTTTGTGTAAATTCAATGCAAGATTGGACATAGAGGTCTTAACCTGGATGTTTGAGGGCACTGATTAGCTTGGTAAATAATTCAACAATGTACTAGTCGATACTTACATCAATTGCTCAGAACATGCAAGTATGGATTTTCTAATTTTACAACCATGTTACTCAACGTTATCATGTGTATAAATTCATAAATATGTGCACAAATTAATTTTCTTCTCAAATCTATTTGGCCTATCAAACATCTGGTGTTTAGTTTATCTAAAATGTTTTGTCTTATATGCCAGGGTGATACGGATATCTCCATTTGCAAATAGACTGTCGTCTGAGGTCCCACCCAATATTCAGCGCCTCCGATGTTTGGCTAATTATGAAGCATTAAAATTTTCTGTTCCCATTGCTTCACTTGCAGAAAAGCTAGTAAAACGGATGATTAAGGCAAGCTCCAAAAGTAATGGAAAGTATATTGCAGTTCATCTTCGATTTGAAGAGGTGCTTGCTTTATCTTTGTTATGATTTAATCCTTTCTAATTTGATCTAGAATTTTCGTACTCCAGAAAGTCTACTTGGTTCAACGTTTTTCTTCTTTTTGTGAAGTTGTAATTGTGAATATAATACTGTTTCTTGTATATGCTGTAGGACATGGTAGCTTTCTCATGCTGTGTTTATGATGGAGGTGAGGCAGAAAAGCTTGAAATGGATGCTGCACGTGAAAGAGGTTGGAAGGGAAAATTCAATAGAAAGGGCCGGATCATAAGGCCTGGGGTGATCAGGAAGGATGGGAAATGCCCTCTTACTCCCTTAGAGGTATTTCACTGTAATTTTTCCTTTGGTTGGCAATAGAAACTCACAATGAAAATAATTATGGCATCTAAACTCATTCTGAATTTTATATACATTGATAAATAGTTATTTTTTCTCTTCCTATTATAAAAGAAATGTTCCATCAGATAGAAATAATTAGAGTTGGTATTGTGGATCTCTTTGCCACTAGGTACGGCCTATGGCCAAATGTCAGACCTCATGAATTTTATGCTCCTGATTGTAAACATAGAAGCAAGCCATTTGAGGAAGGTATAGGCTCAATAAAGCAACAAGTTGTCCCAAAGCACAACATCATTTAGATGTCTTTATCCATATAAAACTAAATGTGTGTGTAGGCCCAACATAATAGCTTTCAAACAGGAGCTGCCATATGGAATACTTGGTTTTACTTCAACCATCTAGAGCAGGGCCAGGCTTTTCCCAACCACAGCCAGATTTATCTTGTTTACAGATCCTCTCTATAGGGACAGATACCCAATTTCACCATGGTTGCTTTTCGTTGGCCATGTTATGACTAGCCTTCTGGACAGGGAACTAAAGATCTTTTTGTGAATCTTTCCCTTGGGCCTCTGCTTTTGGCATATAGTACTCATGCTTCTATTTCCGTGGTCACAAGCACAAGCCTTTATTTTATAATTTTACTGTTGTACAAAAAGCTAAACCCCAATGACTAATTAGCTCCACCTAACAGAAAATTTCCAAGTGAACATTCTCTACTTTTTTTTTCTACATCGCGCATTTGGATAGCACTATTGATTTTGCTTTGGTTAGTCATCATACATTTTGGCAAACCAAACACAGGCTACATATGCATGGAAATATATTGGATCTCAATTCAAAATTGGTATGATAAAGCTAATACCTTTCTCATACAAGTTATTGTTTCATTTACTATTTACTAAGAGGCTATGCCCACAATCGCATGGCTTATTGAAAAATGAATTGAGTAATCAATCATTTTGGGTTTTTGTCACTAAACTATTTAGAAATATAACAGATAGAGAGTACCTTTCTGTTGAGGTCCCAATTTTTTCCCAAATTTGATGTCTTGAGAATAGTGTGATAGTGAGGGCCCTGCTAAACAAATGGGTGATGTTCTAGATGCAACTGAATGAATGATATAGTAAAAGAGGATCCATAAAAATGTTTTATAGAGTAGGACTACATCTTGGTGGATCTTCCTTGTTGATGGTGTATCATTGGACCCGACTACCTCCAATGTCATGGGTCACACTGGATGAGGATGCCCCTTGGCTAGTTGAGGGTTTGTTTCCACCAATTATGGGTTGAGGCAAGGCACCATATTCCTTGTGGTGATGGGGTTGTCGTCTTTGCTCTCTCTAGAGGTGAAGAATAAGGAGCACCTCAGTTTTTGGTGCCAGGATTCATCGGATATCACTGTTTGTATAGAGACCCAAGGGGCCTCCCTAATCACCTTCTTCTGCTATCCAGATCATAGATGCTTAGCCCTCATGTTTTGAGAGACTGTTACCTTTAGATGTAGAGCTTTGTAGGAGACTCCTGTTATCACAATTCTTGTAGTTGCCCCTTAAGATGATCCTGTCTAAGACAAGAGAGGGGAAAGGCAACTAAAGTTGTGACCTATGGAAGCTAAGCTCTATGAAATAACTCAGTTGTCACACCGGTAAAAACTACCGATACTTTAGACCAAGCTAAGAGCTAAGCCTAGGGGGCGTCCCTATGGTCAAGATAAAATTAGAAATGGATAATCGGCGAGGATTAGTGAAGGTATCTCGATGAAATTCCTTAGTTCTTATGGTTAATTAGAGATTGGATCAAATTCTAAGTGATGAATCATGCTTATGTAAAGAGCCCTAAATTTTGCTCTAGGGTTTAGCTATGTGTTTCCGCCTTAAACACACTTGGGGGGAAATGTGGCATAAATCTTCAAGCCACTCGGTGTGTCCTTGGGGGCAAGTCTCGAGTCAAGGATGTCACCTTGTTCTTGACTCCTCCGTTCATGCCAACTCCTAATGAAGCCAAGGGGGGAAGACCCTATTAATTGCTAAGCCTATTAAGGCTTTAGTGTTTATGGTGGTGATTGAGTTATTTAGGAGTTTTGATGAAAGAAAATACTTAACACAAGATATTTGCAACGGAATTTAAGTAGAACAACATAAAGATCAAGGTATAATATATCAAAGCACATGAAAGCAGATGATTATATCAAAATAAAGGACTGGTGCCAAAAATGGATTCAATATATAAAGTGTTGTTGCTTTGCAGAAAGAAAAATGTTACAAGTGCTCTTGGTTAGTTTTAAATTAATGTGGAGATGAGTTGATTAACTTAAGGAGAAAAGGGAACTCCAAATATACTCGAAGGTACAAAGAGTATGTCCAAAAACGTTATCCAATGCGGTTCCCCGCAAGGAATATGTGGGTTGGTTGGAGTCTCTGAGACGTGTTCAACACTACACCAACAAGGGTGTAGCCTAACGATGTCTCGAGGTTGCTACCCAGTTGTTCCCGCATCCTTTGTGGATTTTGCCACCGCAACAGATTAATTCGAAGCGTTGGATTTTCGCCTGGGAGGTTAATTGGGGCATGAAGACTAATTTATCTAGTCACCCACATTGCTTTTTATGCAACCAACTATTCAGACTAACCGCAGCAGTGCAGAGCATACACAACGGAGTCTAAAAGATTTTAAAGATTTTATAAGTGGTTTTCTTTTAAAAGAAGAAAAGTGACCTCCAAGGATCTCTTTCGGTTCAAGTGAACTGCGATTGGGAAAGCAAGGAGGGGTTGATTTTATTAACGTTTTTGTAAGACAAGAAAAGTAAAAGCGGTGAGACTAATTACTAAGGCAAGGAATATCTTTTCCCCAACGAGCAAGCTCTTTGGGTAATTCGGTAGATCAATGTTGGGTTAATATTACTTTTCACAACCAAAATAGAAAAATGATTCATCAAAGGAAAAGAAAATACAAGCGAATTACACTACTTCCTACGACAAAGAGTATCTTTTCCCTAATCGAATGGATTCTCTTGGGTAATTTGGTAAAGCAATGCCGGATTAGTTCTACAAACCAAAGTAAAGATTTTATTGACTGCGTTATAATCAAACTAAAGCAAATAAAAAAACTTGCAAAAAGTAAATAATCACACACAGGGTAGATATAGGCTTCATGTTACCTACTAGGTCATACCTAGGTCATACCTAGTTGGTGCTATCAAGTGAACCGAGTGAGGAGAACAAACACTTGTTCATTTTTCAGAGTTCAGAAGTGATTCAACATTTTTCTGGGAAAAATTTTCCTAGTTTTTCTTGTACCACATGTTCATACCTCCTTAGGGGAGTTGTAATAAAATGATCTAGCATCGTGGTGTATGTAAAAGACTCGGTCTCCTAGACTTATTTATCAATCCGACTAGCCCAGAGTGTTTTTTGCCTTAGAGATTATTTTTTGTTGAACAAACGAATAATAATTTCTGAGTTTTTCACTCATACCTCCAAAGTTGGGGTGGTTGTCTTGATATTTAAGCCTAGGAGGTTATTAGAGTCTATGTGTCAATGTTATAAACATGCTAGGCATTAATATTGAGTCATATGGACATGTGCTAGGTCCACCTAGGTTTTTTTTAAAGTTTTGGTAAATCTAAATTTTTCCTATAAACTTAGGCTATTTTTTACTAGTTTAATTGGGAAAATTGTGAATGTAAAAAAAGTATGGTTAGGAATCAGTTTTGGACATGGGGGTGCTCATTTTCTAACTCAGAGCACCTGTTTAACCCAAAAACCCACTTTTTCTAAGTTTTAAGTGATAAATTTATCACTTAAGTGAAAAATCTGAAAAAAATCATTTTTATTAATTAAAAAATCAAATTAATTAATAAATGGAGAATATTCCTAAAATTCTAAATTAGTGGGATTTGCTCCGATTTGACTGAAATCAGTCTCATTGACTCTCTTCAGTGAAGGTGAGTTGACCCACTGTAACAGATGAGTGTTTTCCAGTTGGTAAGAGGTACTGAAGGCTCACGCAGACCAAGACGATGCACCCTCCTTCTCTCTCCTCCACACGTGTGGATCAATTTTGCATTTGTTTGATGGTTGGGTCAGTTCACTGGGTGAGGTGTCCATCTGATGGTCAGTTCCAGTTCAGTTCATCTTTAGATCACCCTTGGTTTAACTCTCCCTCAGCTGGAGTCTATCTTTTTAGTCAGGCATGCGCCCCCTTTGGCCAGTCTAGCCATAAATAAAGCCCCTGCTTCTCACAAACTAGTTTGGTTTGGAGTAAGAGAGTGCAAGCTGTTGTAACCTATATGCTATTGCTATTTTTTGTGGAATAAAAGAAAGCTTTGGAGGCTAGTGTTGGTGTGCTTTGTTGTGTGGATTTCGATTGTCATGCATTATTGAGGTAAAAAGTTGTGTTTTCCAATTTTTTTGCAGTATTTGTGGTTTAGATCTTTCCTATGATGGTTTCTTCGAACTAGTAGGAATAGGAGTTGAAAGTAAGATTACTTTAATTCCTGTATTATCATCATATGCTTAGAGGCCCAACATTGCGTGCTAAATACGTTTATTTTCATACATTTTTTAAACCTCTTTTTATATGTGATTTCAAGATCTTACAATATTGTTTGAGTTTTGGTTGAGCTACAAGTTTCCCAACTTCGAAACGGTGTGGATCCAGGTTGATGTTATCCTTTTCAAGGTGTTACCAACTTTTTGTACCATAGTTGGGTTACCTGAGGAGCCGTCGATTGACAGACATGTTCAATGTCTGATTCCAGTGTATCAGTTGATCCGTCGTCATGTCTAGCAAATATTGGCTAGTCAGTTTTTCATTTGAGCAATTTTGACCATGGCCCCTCGGGGTTTGTAATAAAATGTGCTAGTAGGGTATTTTGAGTGGTTCGGTCTCCTGAGACGTAGAATCTCAACTAAGGTATTCCAGGGAGTTTTTTGCTCTTGACAATTATGCTTTGCCTATAGCTGAGTATAATTGACGAGGTATTCTCTCGCTTCCTCCAAAGCTGGAATGCCCGATTTTGAATTCTGGGCCTTGGGGGGTTATTAGAGCCCAACTGAGTGTTTATAAGTGTACTAGGCATTGTCAGAATAGAGCATGGTCTTGTCCTAAGTCAATAGGACCTTTAAAAAATTTTTGAATTTTTTTTTTCGAACAGGTTAAAATTTTTAATTTTTTAATTATTTCCCTAAGTGTTTTGGTTAATTTTTCCATAAATTAAATGGAAAAAACCCGTTTGTAATAAGTTGGTCATCCAGACCCCAAATTCAGTGATTGAAGGCTCTAACCTTAAGTCAAAAATCATTTTTGATCGGCAAGCCAGTAAGATCCAACTTTCAGATCATCAATCGGACACATAACGCCCTTTTTCTCAAAAAAGTCATTTTCAAGGAAAAAAATGATTATTTTGGAGAAAATTAAAACTCTCCAAATTACTCCAAATTCAGCGAAATAAAAGGCTAAATGACATCTCAGTGGGCATTAATGAGCATTGGAGTTAACGGAAGGTAGTTTCAGTTAGCATTCAGTGAGATAATTGGCACCTTCACTTAGCAATTGCGCCTCCTTCAGCTGAGCTCACGTGTGGGATGAGGTGGAGAGCGTTCATTTGACCGGTGTTTTGATCAAGGCGGAACAGAAGCTTGCACCGATGATCACTTGGTAGTGGCTCCTCCATATCTAGCATAGGTTGTGTCCAGACCTAGCAGGTGGCTCTCCTATGCAGACTCACGCCTTCTTCATTAGCTCACGCCCCTCTCTCTTGGATGCATGCGCCCTCACATGTGTGGCTCCTTCTGGGCATGGTTTTCTGTGGCTAGGGTTGGATTGGGGGTGCCTTGCCTAGGTGGAGGCCTCCCCTCACTCCCAGCTCTTCATTTTAGGTCTGGGCTCTCAGTTATGTGACTGAACCGGTCAAGTTAGGTGATTTGGTTTTAGGGTTTTAGCACTCTCTCATGGTATAAATAGAGGCTCTTTCACCTCTATTGGGATGGGATTTTTGGCATAGAAGCTCTAGATAATTTTCATTGTAACATTTTGCTTAAGGTTTAATAAAGTTTATGACTTTGGTGGTCAATGTGGAAGCTTTTTGTTGGTCATGATTCACCTTGCTAGGTGATACCTTTCTTTGCACCCTTCTCTCTTGATTCTTAAGCATTTGATTATATAATTGTTGAAGGCTAACAATCTAGAACTATATTTTATAATCCATGCTTTTCTCTTGAAGTTGTGTTGCTTTCAGGTATTATTCGATATACAGGGGCTCTTTTATGGTTGACATTCATTCTGTAGGTTCCACAAGAAGTCATTCTCTTTCAGGAAGATCGAGAAGCACATTTTCTTTGCCTCATCCATCATCAAAGAAAAGAAATCTTTCCGGTCACTTTTTCCAGGTTTAATCTAAGTTTTTCTTCTCTCCATTATTTCCATGTATCTCATGTTTGTTTTGACTTGAGAAAGTAGCTTGGGATTTGATCCCAAGTGCCACATAATTTTGTGGCTACTTCTCTCTCCCCATTAGCATCCTTGCGTACATCCAGCTAGTCAGGACGGTTTCGAGACTAGTGCTTCTAGTGGTCACTTTGTTTGGAGGTTGATCCCACCTTTGTTTTGTTATTGAGTGATTTCTCCCCCTTCTTCTAGGTTGGATTTGGCCTCCTTCCACCTTGTTGTGTGCTTTTTCTTCCTATTTTTGTTCGCTGCCCTCTTTTTGCACTTTTATGACAGCCACTTTTCTCTTAGTTCGCTGCACCGTTTTCATCATTTTTGCAGCTCTTTAATTGTCTAGTTCGCTGTCCTATTTTTGCATTTTTATGACAGCCATCTTCCTCTTCTTTCGCTGCCCCGTTTTCACTGTTTTTTTGCAGCTCATTGGTTGTCTAGTCCGCTGCCCTATTCTTCCCTTCTTTTGCTTTCAGTTTCCTGTTTGTCGTCCTCCCTTTTTCCCCTCCTTTCTCCTTTGTTTCAGCCTTCTTTTGCCTCATCTTTTTTGCCCTTTTCCATTTTCTTCTTTTGCCCTTCTTGCAAGTTTGAAGAAAGGGTTTTAAATAAAAGTAAATCACTCTCCTTTTTACATAAGATTCAAAAAAGAAGTTTCATGCTTTATTTCAAAAGTCCTTTCAAAGGTTGAATTCCTAAAGGAAAATTGTAAATCTTAATAAAGTTTATCTTTTGTTTGAGTGGGGTTTTTAATTCCCCACTCTCAGCCTCCCCCATTTGGGGAGGTTTGTGGTGTTCTTATATTCTTATGTGCCTAGATTAGATGTGCTTTGCTTATAGTACTTGCATTACTTTTCCTAGAATACTAATTGTTAGATTAGCCCATTTGATTCATTAACTAAGTTGATTGCTTAATCTCTCAATTTTGTATATTTCATAAGTAAATCAACTGCTTATGGTATAAATCTCTCGAATCTCGCCATAAGGTGGATCAAGAGTGCTCTCTGCCGGAGAGTTTGTTTAACCATCTTCACTTTACTTTCATGCATCATATTGTTTAGTCAAGTTAATCAATTAATCGATAAGTAAGACTCTTGAACTTGCAGAAACACAAGTCAAGAGCACTCTCTATCGGAGAGCATCATTAGTTTTGCACATCCTTGCATTAGGCATTTAGATCAGATAAGACTCTTGAACCTTTGTCATAAGACAAGGTCAAGAGCGCTCTCTGTCGGAGAGTTTAATTAATTGACTTAATAAAATCTTTCAACCCACATTCCCTCTAATTAATTTACTTCGTTGATATCCTTCACCTAGTATGCTTTGCCGACTTTTGAGTTGGGCTCGTACTCAAAACAGTGAACGGACTTGCTAAGACCGCAATAACAACATAATTAAAACTTTTACCTCATAACCAACGCATCGACATTGTCTCGATAAATATTCGGGTAGTGGACAAATTCCAAGTGTGGGCACAGGGGAATCCAATCTGGACACTCGTTGGTTAAGTTATTGAACACCTAGCTTGTGATTCTAGACAGGTCCGTCATGTCTTCGAACGGAGCCACTGAAAGTATTTCCGGTTAGGATTCCCAGACAGCTTAAGCAAGATCACCATTAAAATCCTTAAAACTTACCAAGAGCACTCGCACAATCTAACATTCATTGGTTTAAATTCCAGACTTGTGTTTATTTCCCTGGCGCATTTGAGTTTCATCGACTCCATAAGGCACTGGTCCTTGTTTTGTTCTGCATAATTATATGATCAATTGTCTATGGCTTAATATAATTGTTATCATTGAATGCTTAATTGATGTCTAGAATTTAAATTTATCTTTTAATCTCTTATTGCAACGTGGATTGCTTTTTTGATCTTGTGTCACATTCATAATAAGTAAAACACCTTCAAATTATAATAACTCCTAAAAAACACCCATCCGCATCCGCAACCTTCAAAAAACACTATAACAACTTAAGAGCCGTAGAAAACTCTTTTGTAGGGACTACCCGCCTTGGCTTCATTAGGAGTTAGCCTAAACGGAGGAGCTAGGAGTAGGTGACAGTACCTAGCCATGTGCTTGCCCCCAAGGTCACACCTCTCCCACTTTCCTAAGTGAGGAGACAACTTTCAATTGATTTCTGCTGCTGGTGTGCAATCGGCGCACAACACAAGGCAAATATGAAAGACATAGTCCCTCGGTACCTCAATACGAAGTTTTTCAAAGCGAAACCCCCAACAACAAAAATACTCTTTTCTTTTTCCTTTCTCATTCTTAAAAAAATATTTTTCCTCCTTGTTACCCAACTTGTTTACTTAAGATCTTTGCATTTAAAAGTACAAATCTTGCACTTAGATCTAGTTTTCAAGTTCTTTTATCAGATCTAGTAAGCATTGATCATCCATTTTGAATAGATTTGGCATAAAGAAATCAGTTTTTGCATGCCATTTTTAGAGAAATCTATAGCTTGCATGCAATAGTTGTTTGTTTCAAAGTTTAAAGTTATATCTAGCATAAGAGTGCATGTCATATTGGCTACCCAAAAGGAAAGCCAAGATCCCAAGGAAAGCTTGCTTTCCTTGGTTCCCTTTTGCTCTTTTTTCTTACTTTTTTAACTTAGAATTTTTTGCGTATATTTTGTGTTGTCGGTTGTCTCCCAAAACTGGCACGTGTGTGCTGAAGCCCAAAAGGTGAGCGCGTCAATTCGGTGACAACTTTCTCTCGAGAGGCTAATGTCACCACACCCCTTTCTCCTCGCTACAGGTTGGCTCTTTTCCAACTCTAGGGGAGTTTCCCTAAGTTTGGATCGCAAAGGCAGGTGCAGCGAAGGGCAAAGTGATCTGAAGAGGCTGCCTTAGAGAAACGTTTGTAACAAAAAAGGAAAAGGTATTTTGATTGATGGGAAGGAAGGGAGGATCAGTCCTCAAGGGAAGATCATTGTCAGTATCAGAAGGGAGGATGGAGTCAAAAGGGGGCTTAGGGAGGCCTTGCGGTTCACATAAGTGAGACTAAGCTAGTACGTTCCATAATCAAAGGCAAGGAGAATGTAAGTATAACTGACTATTCTTCATTACTCCTAAGACCTTCAAAGACATAACGTCGACAAACAAGTTGACAACTGCAAATGATTGCCCAATGGGCTAGATTATAGCCTTCTATTCTAAGTTTAGTCTACAGTTTATGAAAAACAAAGAACTATGACAAAGATGCCCAATATATCCAAGAACCCAACATGTTTTTTCTTTATTCAGCTATGGGGAAAAATCCTCCCAAATAATTTTCCATCTCTACAATGGCGAAGGCTAGTTTTTTTATAGGCTCAAAAAGCCATTCTCATACTTTTTCAAAAAGAAAAAAGAAATAATAAAAAAAATTAAAATAATTGAGAAAAGGGTGGAAAAAGAAACTAGATCCACCTTTTCCTTTTATCTAAACATTACCAAACTTTAATTTATTAAAGTAATTCCTACTTTTCATCCACTTAATTACTACTTTGCTTCTCGTTGCATGTTCTTAACAAAGACATACGCCCATAACAAAGGTCGATTCTTCTGGAACATAGCGTCGAGCACACACATTTTTCTATGACTCGACTGTTTCAAGCTCAAATGCCGACTGTTTCAAGCTCAAATGCCAAGGATGATGTGAAACCCCGAAGAACCTGACTCATCATACCGCCGTACTCCATCGGCCGCCACTGAATCTCCACGCATTTGCAAACTGGCTGTGTTGAATGGAAACCAACATAAGTGTGAGTGCAACCTAACACCCACGAATCTTCATGAGACGAGCTTCACGGCTCAAATTGATGCGCTTGGCTGCCAATGTGGATGTCGGCTGTTGAAATCAGCTACCAATGTGGATGGCAAAACGAGCTACACACCCTAGCTCCTCGGGTCTTGGATTCTTCACACGGCATCCAAATGGTGATGATCGCTGTCAGATTTGATAAAATGACCCTCTAGCACATAAATTGATTTATTAAATGACGATTCCCATGCATCCGGATCACACAGTTGTCAATGCGAAATCTGTTGGCTGTCTTTGGTGGACGCGAACTTCACTCAACCATAAGTCACGACCTTCAATGACATAAACTGCTTGGCTGCCAGAGATAACTGATATGGGTTCCAAGAATGCACGATTTTGCAATTGGAGCAAATAACAAATGATAAAACACGACCAAGTCTGCTAGGCTACCAAACTCAGTCAGCGCAAAGTTGTTTGCTTAGAAAAATCAGTCTATCTTCAAAATGGCACCTTCAACAATTAACGACTAAAAAACGGATGGCGTTTTCCCTGCACCAATTAATCGACTGCTAATGAGTATGATTGATATGTGGGCCCCAAAGCTTGCCACATGTGAAGAGATGGCCTGTGACCAACTGTGAACCGCTACAAAACACCATGAGATCGTAAAGCTTACTCCAGGCGGTTGACTGTGTGGCATTCCTTCTTGCAATCAGCTACCACGAAATATAGGCGTTGGGCATGGCTATTGCACCACCGGGGAAATAAGGATTATAGTGCAATCCCTCTCGAATCGAAACTCTAGTTGGTGGATCACAGTATCCATTGAGCAAGGAGAAAACATAGTTCTGACCATTATGGCGTGCCTTTGTAATCAGGCTAAGGTCTAGTGGATAGGCCCCTCCATTAGCAAATCTTGCAGCCTATTCATTAGCATAAGGCTTAGGAAAACGATCACTTGGTTTTCCAGGATGTGTAAACATTTCACCTTCATCATTTGGTCCATCCTCTACTTCTATATCTGAAGCTAATACTTTTGCTTCTTCTTCAGTATAGACAAATCCAACAAGGTCACGGTAGGTGACCAAGGACATACTATGGCAAGATGCACAAACTTGCTGAAAGACCTGCTGTCACTCCACGGACCTACTGTCACTCCACGGATTCTTGTAGAGACGAATCCTCTCATCCCTTTCCTTAAGTTCAAACTTAAAATCTTGTTTCAAATTCACAGACAAGTTTTGCAGCTCATCATGCATCATCTCAGAATGCTTAACCTATCCTGATTGATAGAATTCCAGGGATGTAGAACCTTTTTCCACAGTGAGAGAACACAGACTCTGCAGCAATTTTAGTACATGCATTTCCAACATAAATTCCCTTACCTATAGAAACAGAGCATGGTGTAACTTTTGTTGATTTTTTCCTTGAAAAATCAATATCTCCCATTTTACAAATATGACTTGCAAGCCTTTTGAGTGCTTCTTAAATGGCCAGTAACAGAGGACATCTTAGGTGTTGCCGCCTAATTCACACCTCGGGTAATGTGACAGAAATCTTCAAGCCATTGGGTGCGACCTTGGGGGCAAGCTCGAGCCAAGTGCTATCACTTGATACTCAGCTCCTCCGTCTAGGCCAACTCTTAGCGAAGCCAAGGGGGGTGGATCCTAATGAAAAGTAAAATCTAGGGTTTTTACTCTACGAGAGAAATAATTAATTCTAGGAGTTTTAATATGGAATGGATGGAATTAAAAAATTACCAATTACTGCCAACAAGATTAACCTTAGCAACACTTTAACTCAAATTAGATACACAAAGTTCAATGACACATTGCGAGATTAACTTATGCAAAAAGAACAAAATAGACCAGTGCCGAAATGAAAAGAGTGCTTGCAAATGTGGGTTGCTAGTGTAGTCTCAATGAAAGTATTGTAGTGTCTCGGTTGGTAAATTTTAAATTTATTAAATGAATTGATTAAGGAATGGGTAAATTGTGGGTTTGGCCCAACAAGTCAAGTCCCTTCGAACTATGTGCTAAAGCGGTGATACCAAGTGTCCAACGGGGCGAGGATAGACCTGCTTAGAGTAGCCCCCTGTCTCTGTAGTGATTACCCTTTGCAACCTCCCGAGTTCTCGAGAAAATTACTTGTGTGGATTTTCCTATTAGATCTAGTAACTCGTATCCCTTTCTGATACAACCAACTGATCAGACAAGCTGCAGTGGTGTAGAGCATACAGGGAAAGGAGTCTTGGTTTATTTTTAAAGTTTTAGACAAGTTTTCTGATTTAGAAAAAAGATAAAACCCAGGAGTCTCTTTCCAGATTCAGTACTCGGGCAAGCCCTTATCCACGAACCTGTACTCGGGAAAGCGAGGGGGTTTATTTTAACTTAGCAGTGCATAACAAAATTGTTTATGTTTTTAATTACTACACTGCTCAAATCTTTTTCGTTATGGTACTTCGGTATAGCACAGTGGGTAAGTATTCAGGTTACTTTTGCAAAACTCAAACAAAGCATGAAATGATACCAAACAACAACTACGCTAACAGCATATAAGAAAACAGAAAAAGGACATCGACACAAATCCCCCAAGGGGGATGGGGACTGGGCTCTACTGTGCCTACTCTAACTTGCTTTTATTAATCGGTTACAATGCTTCAGCAGAGATGCTCTTTGGTCCTTGTTATCTGGGATCCAAAGGCTTACAACATGCCAAGAAAATAAGCCCAACTAAGGGGAAAGCCTCCTGAGAGCTCCGGATGTTCGAAAAAGCTACTTTCGGGCAGAGTTTCCTTCTCTTTTTTGATGGGCCAGCTAAAAACCAGCAAGCATATGTCAGTGAAAGATGTCCAAAAACACTTTGGAAGTGTCTTTGGACAACATGCAAAAAATTACAAAAACAATCTAAGTAACAACTAATTACAAAAAAGAAGGAACAACTAAGTGAGGCAAGCTAGAAAGTTTGCCTTCTTAGGATCTTTGCTTGCCTCTTGAGAAGAATGGCAAGCAAATCTCAAGCACAAAAATGCTAGATCAAACTTTAAGATGCACAAAAAAAAACTCTTTCAACAAGCTTTTTTAATTTTCAAAATTTTTAAACTTGCAAAAAAGGAAAAAGTAACTAGATCTAGAATTTTAAATGTACCTTCGAAGCAGACTAGAAATAGAAACTTTTAGACATTAGATCTACCTTTGATATGACTTTAGATGCTAGATCTAATATGGAAACGTTTGAAATCGAAAGAAAATTTTAAGAAATTTGTGGATCAAAAGTTAAAGAACCCAGAGTAGAGCAAGAAATAAAGGACAGAAAAAGCCTCCTTGGTGAGATCAGAGGGACAAAGCTTATTTTCCAATTTTACTGAAGGAAAGGTAGAGAACATTCGCTCATCAATACTCCAGTTTTAGCTTCCTGCAAAAGATTATGAACACTAGCAATGGGGATTAAAAAAAATACCTGTGTAAATCGAAAGAGACTACAACAACAATGTTGATCAAAGCATGAAATCATACATATATCAAATAGTCTTTCTCGACTTGCAATAAAAGAGTAACCTAACAAGAATTACCTTTTATCTTTACAAAAATACCATTTCCTTCTGAAAGCGAGTTACTCCCAAACATATACAAGCATGAAAACAAATACAGGTTACCTCACTAATGTAGAGTAAACTCTATCCAAACATCCATAGATCCCACATAGAAATTGGCTCCAAAGCCTTTTATTCACAATACTCAAGAAAACTATTACAATATTACAAGTAGAGGTTCCACCTTTTGATGATGAACAAAGGAGAAGAGACCGACTTATAAAGAAAATGCCAAACCAAGGGGAGGAACCAAAACGAGAGATGGAGTCCGCGTGAACAAGGAACAACTCCTAGTCTTTGATGGCGTTCACGAAATTAAGGGAAGTGATCTGAGTTGTTTGGTAAGATCACCATGAAGGAGGTGCCACCTCTCTCCAATAATCGCCACCACTCCACAAACTCTTAAATCAGGATGTTGAGCCCAAGTGCGAGCTGCCACATCACATACAACACGCCGATTCCAATGGCTGCGTTATGATATGCGAATCCTGTACGTGGACACATGCACGTCATCAAAGGGCGTGGGCCACATCATTAGCTATCCAAACCATACATCAATCTTGCGCATGAGCTCCATCCACATAAGAGTCGACATGACCTTTGACCCAAGTCCTGGTATGTGATGGGTCTAGTGTGAGTTATAACTAAAGTTTCATGGATGACGAGAGATGAAGGTGGGGTCCATCTCTTTTACCATTCACTACCATAACCAAGGCTAGCGTGAGTCTCTCCTTAGGTTGATGTCACCTTGAATTAAACTCCTTACTTTACTTTAACACCCAACTTTGATTTTATGAGCTCATGTATAAATCGCTAGTCACATGGGACCCCTTTCATGTCACGTTAACGTTAAAATAATTGAATTTTCACTTATTCAATCTTTGACCATAGTGCCAACTTGTCCAGATTTAGCATTAAAATGCCATTTTAATGCATTTTTAGCCAAATATTGCCTCACGGGGTGCTCCGGCTGCCCCACTGATGTAGAAAGTGGCCCCATGGGTAAAGTGGACACTCTGGGTGTGAAAACGAGTGTCCTCACATCAGTAATAGACTCTGTATCTGACTTTTATTACAAACTGAAGTTTTTTAATTAAACCATTAAAAATGGCTTAAAAAACAGAATTTTTTTTTTGCGGAAACTGAGGAAACTCTAGGGGGACCTAGTACATGCCCATACGACTCTATTCGAATGCCTAGCAAGGTGAAAAACACCGACACGAAGGCTCTGATAACCTCCCTAGGCCGAAACACCAAGATGACTACCCTAGCTTTGGAGGTGTGAGTGAAAAACTCAGAAATTATTAGTCGTTTGTTCAACAACCAATAATAACCAAGGGAAAAAACACTCAGGGCTAGTCGGCTTGATGCTCAAGCCCGGGAAGCCGAGCCTTTTATAAAAAATTAAATGCTAGGACATTTTTTACAATTTCCCCAAGGGGGTATGAACATGTGTTACAAAAATAAAACGACCCTGAAGGCCTGAAAGGACTTCTGAACTTTGAATATGAACAAGTATCTGTTCATTACTGGCGGCTCACTGAAAGTCCAACTAGGTGCAGCCTAGTCGGTAACATCAGGCTTTGATGCACCTCCAACATTTGAAATAGGAAGCTCCATCTTCTTTACAAGATACTCTTAATAGCAAAAAATTGACAAATTTGACAGAATTTTGTGAGACTCGTAGAATAAAGAGACATTTTACAGCTGCAAGAAGTCCATAGCAGAGTGGAGTGAAGAAAGAGGGGGTAACATCTGGCTCCATGGGGGACATGTGCTCTCCTCGAGAGCACACGAGAACCTCAGTATTCTCTGGGTATTCGCAGACCAACTTGAAAGAAAAAAATGTGATGGGATGGCTTCATTCACATCCCACACTTTATTACAAAACAAAGAAGAACATACTGAAAATTTAAATACTCATGCAAGAGCTTATTTTTCTTCCTACCTACCTACTCTATCATGAATCTAGCACACGTTAGGTGTATGCATACAACCAATGGAGCCACTCCAAGATCTTTTCCATGCCAAATTTCCTTTTTCTAAGTTTGGTTAGTGAAAGGAACAAAGATATATTCATCATAAGACAACTATGCCTTGCAATCTGCTCGTGAATAAAGATGAACTGTAACATCGGATTGTTAGGATATAAGAAATTATACCAGGAAGAATCAAACTGTGCACAAGAAACCTCTATCCATTGGTTGATAGGGGCTCGCATACAACCCTTCATTGTCAAACTGCTCAAGCTGATCTTCTATTACATCCGTGTCAAAAGGTTATTCAGAAATGTCTTCAATTCAGGGCCCATGCAATGCTTCATCAACCAGATCTTCATTGGTTTGTTGTTTAAGCTCAGGATGGACCCTAGGGATGAGAGCATCATATTCTTTAGCAAGTTGCCCAATCTCATCAATTGTTCCATCATGCTAGTTGGCCTAAACAGAGGAGTCAAGAACAAGGTGACAACCTTGACTCGAGACTTGCCCCCAAGGACACACTGAGTGGCTTGAAGATTTCTGCCATGTCCCCCTTAGGTGTGTGAAAGGCAACAACATTTTCTGGCGCCGTTGCCGAGGATAAATCTTTTTATTCTAGAGTACGACTTATCTTTTCTTGTTGTTCCAAAAAGATAAAAAGATAAAAAATTTTGATAGATCTTGTCTTTAAAATTAAAAAAATTGAACCTCGATCCATCTGGCGACTCCACTATTTAATATCCCTCCAAGGTATTCTACCCGAAGGAACTCCGAAGGAGTATTTGGTCTCATCCCTGAGCCTGAAAGGGCTTATAGAAGGAAATTAAATAGCAGACTTCCCGTAGAACCCTTGAAGATTTAGTGTCCCACTCCCTCTTAGATATCCATCATTTATTTGTAGAGAGTCATATCCATCAATCTCAAGAAATGACGGATTTCTTCAAACCCCTTGACTTTTCTCAGATAGCAGGCGCTCCCCATGTCATTCCAAATGATGCTATCAAGAAGCTCCCTACATTTCAGGGTAACAATGCCATCATCGCCGAGTCTCACCTTCAGAAGTTTGAAAAGCTCATGGTTAGTTATTGCAATGATGCTACCCATGACCATGACGACTTCAAAATGAAGCTCTTTGCTTTATCCTTAGAAGAAGATGCTGGAGAATGGTATCTTGACTTAGTTGATAATTCATATAAAACTCTTAGTGAATTTCGGGATGGTTTTAGGAAGAAATGGAGAGAGAAAAAAGAACCAAGACATCAACTGGCTGCCCTCCATAACATAAAAAAGATGGAAAATGAAACCATGGATGAATTTATTACAAAATTCAGGCGCATTGTGTCTGATCTTCATAAAGACATCAAGCCCCATGATGCTGCTATCCTCATTTATTATATTGAAGCATTCACTGGAGATTTGAGGTATCAGTTAAGAGATAAGAGCCTGCTGATTTAAAGACTGCCCAGGAATTGACCAAGAAAATTGAAAGGAACATGCAATCATCGGGCAAGTCCAACATACCAGGGTACACTAGAGGAAACACTTCCTACAACAAAGAATCTAAAGGAAAATCTATTGAATCAAAGGATAAGGAAACATCTAAAGATCCTTTGAAGGAAATGGCTGAAATGATGAAAACCTTGGTAAGTAACCAAAACTAACAGATGGCCAATTATGCTGCTCAACTAAATCATATTCAGAATAGGTTGGTTATGATGGTTAGAAATAATGTTTCTCATGCACCAAGGAACTTTCAACCGAAGCCTAATCAGATGTATCAACAGAAAACTCAAGAACCTAGGATTCCAAACCAGTTGGATTTAGTCAACCTAGTAGAGGATGCAATTCCATTTTGCAGGCCTTGTTCTCAGTTTCACTAGGAAAGTACTTATTACATTGCAAACCAAGTAATGGAACGTGGACTCCCTGAAATCAGTAGTCAGGATACACCATCAAGTGAGCCTGAGTTCGTGATCATGGTAGGCCGAGCCTACCCTTTGACAAACCAACATTGGCAACATGCCATAGATTATAGTCTGGAAAAGGATTTCATCTCTCAGACTTATGGTGACGGACGAATTGTGTGATTGTGCTTTATTCTAAGCAGTACATTAGTTTGGCATATAAGGAAACTAGGTGCAAACACGAAGTTGGTATACACATTTTGCCTTTTTTTGACAAGAAACTACAAAATTTTATGTTTTTCAACTTAAACCCTTTCAAACCCATATCCCCCTTAGGAATTTCACCTTGACGTAAACACAAGAGGTTTAGATAAGGTAACTCATATTTTTTTAATTTTTTTTTTATGGACATATAGTAGGACAAATTTAACGGGCACCAACGACATATACTTTAAATTTTTAGGTTTTGATAATCAGTGCCCTCTGTGCCCTTCATTTTTTTTAGAGATGGTTATTCATTTTACAGAAACCAAATGTATGTTCATAATCTACACAGATTGTACTTTGCAATGGACTATATGTTGAGAATTTTTAGACTTAAACACTAGTTTTATTATTTTTTGAAATTTAACATATGTTTTAAAAAATTGTGCCTTACCGACACATGTTTGTGTCCCATTTTCTTTCAAATGTGACTCTTATCATACAAACTAAAACTACCCTTTTAAAGAGGACAATGCAAGGAACATCCCTGTGATTTTTAACATTTTTTTTTTCATTGTGCCTGATTCTCAAAAAATTGTATAGCAACTTCGCATTTTCACCCAACTACAGTCAAGGATTTCTTTCAGTACAAAGCCTTACTTAGGAATTCAAGACTGGGTTATATCTACAAAGAAAGCAAACACATAAATATTGGAAAATAGATCTAACTAGATGCAAAACCTTGAACTAATCTAGAACTTAAAAGAAATCGGTAAATCAAAAATCAATCACACACTGGGAGATACAAGCTTCCACCAAATGGGGGAAGGCGGTTGTGGGAGTCGAAATCCCACTTGCTTTTTATTAGCTTTATTACAATATGTTTTTTTTATGAATGGAGTTTCCTTTTGATCTTGGAAAGTGATAAAAAAACTTACAAAGCTTTCCAGAGTAGTGGATTGAAGAAGGGGGAATTAGAGGTGACTTGAGGAGCCTGAAACCTCAACGCTAGCATTTCTGCTTAACTTGATATGAAAAGGCAAAAACCAGCAAGCTATGTATTTGTAAATTAGTGGGTTAGTCAATAAAATAAATTAAGAAAATACAACCTAGTACTTGCAGAAAGATAGACAAATTTTTTCTAGGAAAGAGAAACTAGATCTAAGCTCTTGATTATGAAACAAAGCACTTTTTAGATCTAATCAAACAAGTAAATAAAATGTTGAACTTTAGCATACGATTTACTTGTTAAATGAAAGTGTTGATGTATTTGCAACTTAGGAAGATATTTTGATGTATATTATCGTTGTATGTTGTTGTACCCTCATTGGGGATGTGTGTACAACCTCCGTTGTAAGTCGGGGCAATAGTCCCCAGTGTAACATCATGTAATATGTAATTGTGGTCTCTCTAGGAGAAGTGAGCCCCATGTGAGATGACATGTAGGCTCGAGTGTTATATTTGGTCAGTGACTTGAAATGGTATAAATAGGGAGGCTCTCTCTCTCATTTATACACACCTCACACACTCTCTAAGGGGCATGAGAGAGAGACAGTCAGAAGAGGAGAGAAAGATAGTTGTTGAACATTTCTTATTACTGCTTTTGATCATCTTACTATTCCAAAGAAGTTTGCGGGGTTTTCTTCTTTATGGTTTCCTCGATGAAAGTCTTTGTCTTGTGTATCTTTTATACCTTATCCATTTTGTTGTACTTGTTATTCTTTCAGATAAAGATCCTAGATAATCTAATCAGATCTTAAGAAAATCTAACATGGTATCAAAGCCTCTCTGAAAGAAGGCATTGTGCAGCTGCGGGAACTAGGGCCTCCTAGTTGAAGGTGTTCTCTCCACGGATTATCAAGCAAGGATGGCTAGGCTAACTTGCCTCACTAGGGCGCATCTGTTGGTGGTAGCAGTTTCTGAATCAGAGAAGTTTCACTGTGTAGCTGAAATACAACTACAATGGCGGTTAATGGAAATTAGGGTTTCATGCTTGAAAACCCTAGAAGACTGAATTTAGTCATTCTAGAAATTTCGCTATAAAGCGAGATTGGAGAAGGCTCAGAAGCCGAAACTTTTATAGCCCGAAGAGAAATTCTTGATGTACCTTGTGTAAAAGTTTCAGCGTCAGATTTGCTATACTTCAGGAGATATGGTTCCTCCAAATCAGGGTTCCATCCTCCTCCAGAATACAGTCATAAACATGTGACCTAGGGAGATTTGCTATATCTCGGGCTAGGAAGGCCCAAATGAAATTTCGCAAGATGTTGTAGGTAGAGAACAGATTGTAGTTTCTGTGGTACGCTTTTCAGACCCGGAATGTGAAACAGTGACATGTGGCAGTCCGAACAAGTTTGCTATTCTGAACAGTCCCCAAAACAATCACCTTGGGAAAATCTACATAAGTCCCACTTGGAGAATCCATTTCTGCTCTAACCTGTGGGGTTGGAAAGAGGACATATCAAGCTATCTCAGTGAGAAGTTTCAGAATGTAAGGAGCCGAAACTTCGGAGATACAGCAGAAAGAATATCAGTCATTTCTGCAAAAGAAATTGGAAACTAGGGCTTTTTGTTTCGGGAGCTTCCCTCCACTGTTTTTAGAAAAGGAGTACATTGGACAACTTGCCTTGAAGAGGCCCATATTTCTATCCAATTAGAAGTTTGAAATTCCAAGTTTTGAAAATTAGGGTTTCTGTGACAAACCCTAGATTAACCAGCTTTTGGAACCAAGATGGACACCTCAAATCAGTAAGATCTAAATTTTTGCTATTTACATTTTAGGTTCTCATTTCAAAATGACTAATCACACCCAACTTGATGACAAGCTTGGTGAAGCTGACAACTTTTGAGTATGGAAGGATAGGACCTCTGTGATCCTTGAAGAAATTGACTTGGATTAGTATTTCAATAAGGAAGTTCTAAGAGCTAGTGGGAGATGAGGCCAAGGCTGGAGCCAAGAGAATCATTGCAGATTCTATTAAATATCATCTCATCCCTCGTGTGTCATCCTTGAAGAAACCTGTTGTCGCCAAACTTGTAGTTGCCTCTGTGAGATGGATCCAAGATTGACGGTAGAGGGATGGGCAACTAAAGAGGTGGAACCTGTTGCCCACCTATTTCGACTAGGTGGCAACTCCATGTACATGAGATGTACATAGTTGTACTAATGGTACCTTGGAAAAATCTAAGGATTTTTCACTTCTGCAGGGCAATTGCCCCTTTGTAAAATGAAATGTCCGCTCCCCTGCGTGGGAAAATTAATGTAATTATATGT
>LPNX010446027.1:0-43191 GCA_001517045.1 Pseudotsuga menziesii
GTTTCCATGTAAAGAAATTATTTGAAAACCAGGAAAGAAATGTGTAACAAATAAATGAACCTGTGACTAAGTTCTGTGTTCTTTTAAGATCAGTATCAGTCAAAGATAAATTACAGAATGTAGTAAACTAATAAAATAAGAGGCACTGGTGAATAACAGAAATAATTAGTTAGGAAACTCAGTCCAGAAAAGTAATGTTTCTGAGACTGAATCACCGTGCTAGAGTACTATCTGGTAACACCAGATGTGGAAAAACACGGTGTTACTAACAAAAATTTCTACTAACATTCTAAAGACTAATTTACAGATACCATTTGATTACAGAAACATAAATACTTATAACATTCATCCATTTGCACTCAGAAAAACATAAAGAAATAAATAAAAACCTGTTTAATGCTGTGTACAACAACAGCAATGGGAGGCCGTTCCTCCCTACCAATTCCTGGAGAGCACTCAGATAGCGACTTCTCAAGACCCCCGAGCTTGCTCTGTCTCCCTGGCTTGGAACTAGGTGCAGCAAAACAGATACAGCCCTCAAATCAGTATCAACTCTGATCTTTTAGTCAGTTTCCTTAGCTCAAATAGCTATACTCAGCTTCAAGTTACTGCAAACACTCACTCAAAACACTTCCTGAATATCTTTCCCTATTTCCTCAAATGAAATTCCTGAATACATTCAGCTGAATGAATTCTTTCTGGAATAATAACTGAGCAGCCTCAGCGCTCTTCATTGAGTACTTTTAAAGATTGCCTAGGTCTTAATTGGGTTAACTGTCATTTAATGAGCCACCTGCTCACATTCCACTTTCTTGGGGAATCATGACCCCAAATATAGGGAAGTTGCCACCTGCAACTTAGGAAGTGCTTGAGGATGCTGCCACTTGTCTTTTGCCTCTCCACCTAGTTCCAACAACCAGTTTGACCAGTAACCTCTTTTAACAGCTCTCCCATGCTGTTGTCTCCATTATTTATTTATTATTAATTAAATATTCTCAATTACACTCCATAACTGTTGGCTCTGCTGAGTCATCAATCCTACTTAGGATTAATTTTAACATATTGTCTCAGAAAATAAAAGTAAAGCAATTATATAATTTTACAAAATTGGGGTATGTGACACATATGTTATTACTACTAAACTAACAGTCTGATTCAAATAATAATATACCCTTTTCAACCAATAGTATTTTAATCTTCAATCTTAAGGAATTTAAAAACTTACCACGGGGGCCTTTGAAAAACTGTCGTTCAGCTTCACTGAAAGAAGTGCTTGTGTCAATGGAAAACTCTGTCATGAAGGCTTCCAACGTTCGTGTCGTCCAGCAATCGACAGCGTGGGATACCTCATTGTTCACGTGTTGCACAAGATTGAACCTTGCGGGGGTCCACACAGGAATCCGTCGAGTTTGAAAGTTCATCCTCCTTTCTGTTAACCTAGACAACCACTGGTGCAACTCTATGTGGAAATTACCAAAGAAAATTTCATAAGCATCACAAAAAACATACCTTTGTAAAAAGTCACTTGCGCTTTGACGCGGATTCGTATTCTCTTGCTGCGCGAATTTCAGACAAGTCTCAGCAAACCAATCATTGATTTCCTTCACAGAGGGCTACCAGAACATAGCCCCTGAGGTACAATGTAAACCCCTCTTGAGCAGGTACTGAGTTCAATCAGCAATGGAACCAATTTGTTGGGAAATAGGGCAGACCCAGGTTTAATCCTTATGTGTCGCACCATCAAAAGACCCACAGTGTTGGCCCTTTCGGCAACAACCTGCGTGCAGGTTGCAGTCTCACCCGAAACAGCAATGGGGTGCCGCAGAATCAGGTTTCTGCAAGCAGAGAGGGGTATTACTGTACCTTAGCCTTATTAATCAACAACTACTCACTTTGTCATTCATTTATAGATATATATAACTTCGCAGATAGATGAATAATCGTGACTTGCTTAACCCACTACTGGGAATTCACAGCGAAGCTTATTACTAGCAGTGATCTATTTTATCAGATGTATACAGTTTTAATGCATAAAAATAGCAGAAATAGAAACAACAAAATAAACCACGACACCAAATATAACGTGGTTCACCCCCAGGGTAGGGGCTACGTCCACAAACTGTGTTTTATTCAACTTGCTACAAAACCACAGTTTGATCTGCACACTCAGCTGTAGATCCCTTCAATCCTTAATAGCTATGCACACAGCAGCAGGCCTCTGTGCACATAGCTGCAGATCTTTCTTTCTCTTCTTACAAAAACCCTCTACGCACACAGCTGCAGAGGTCATCCACGCACATAGCTGGGACTTAACCTTTCCTTACAAAAACCAGCCTTAACTTCACCTTAATCTTTTTTTTCATCAAAAAGCCTAACTTTTTCTTATTTACAAAAATACCTATTTATACATCGCGCTATTACAAAACCATGGGCACCCAAAAACCCTAAACCCTGGATTTAAACCACGGGTTTATTACAAAAAGGGGTTTTGACTTACCCTGACACCCCTAAGACTATTTTGACCCGTAACTCCGCTTACCAATAGCCACGAAGTTACCAAAGCTAATAATCCTTAGGGTATGCGCCCCAATAGGCCCTGTAAGGGTGCGTTGAAATAGTCTCAAATGGACTGAGTCCTGATGCAATGAATTGGAAGAGCACCATAGGTGGAATGTCGTAACGTGTTCACTCGGATCCTCTCCTAGTTTTCCTTCGAACTTAGGTATGTCCGAAGGAAGCTTGGTAGGGACAGCTGGTCAAACCAGGTCATGAGCCACAGGATCATTCGTAAGTCTCGATAAGTCAGGTAAATTGAGTGTCGCGAGGAAAGGGAGCCTAGGATGATGAGGTCTAGGGACCGCTCCCTAGTTCATATAGGATTTATTACCACCATGACCTTGGCCATAGTGACCTCCTCCTGTATGAACCGTATAGGGTGGCGTGGAAGTAGCATAATGAGGTGGACCTTGACTAGTAGGAGCTACAAAGCCATAGTTCGGAGAGTAAGCAAGTTGTGAATCCCCGCCTCCATAAGGTGGAGAGACCTATCCATACTGCGCCCCATAGTAGGGTCCATAGGTCATCGCTTGCGATGCCCCATGAGACACTCCATAGGTAGGAATATACATTCTGGAAGTAGGAATATACATACCGGAAGTAGGGATATATGTCGAGGAAGTAGCAACCTGACCTCTAGAAACATGAACATAACCTCCCGAAGCCACGGGTGGTATGTAGGCTTGAGACACAACTGGTCTAGTAATCGCAGTACAGATCTGACTCGTAGCTACGTGCTGACTCAAAGGACCAAGAGAGTAAGGTGGAGGGTTTGCATTTGAAGAACTCGGAAGCGAGGACGAAGGAATCTCGGTAATAAGATATGTGCTAGTGCCTATCGTCACTCATCTAGAACCTGGTATCGCTATGGGATCACTAACTCTAGACCTAGAAGGTATATAAGATGTAGCTTCCACCGCTGGGATGGAAGGTGCAATGTGACTAGTACTCCCAAACCTCTCTGCAAGGTAAGGCATGGGAATGTCCCCTGGTATAGTGTTAGGGTCAAAGTCATATTCAACATGAAATGTCAAATCATGCATAGGAAAACTAGTTGTAACATAACTACCATAGCTAATGCTAGGAGGGTCAAAGTGAGTCTCGGCATCATCTGACATTCCATATCGGTAACGGGTCAATGGGGAATTTGGCCTAGTATGAGTAGGTCTATCATGCAAAGATCCTATCTGGGAAATAATGGGACCGATCTCAGCTAGGTCAGGTGAGGGATCGTATGTAGGAGTAAGTTCCCCATATTCAATACGAATAGGAGGAGGTGGGTCAGGAATAGTCTCTGAATGATCCTCGATGGTGTGTGAATCAGTGTGTGACACAGTCCGCCTAGACCGTCTAGGCCCCTCTCCAAAAGGAGGAGGAGAAGTGGAAGGTGGAAGTCCTGCTAACCGATGAGAACGGCGCGGAACTGCACTCGACTCCACAATGACTCAACAAAAAAGCAAAGACTCTCTATTTACGTCAACCCTAGGCCAACTAGCGTGCACAGAGCAATCACTATAAAATATAAAGCCAAAAGCAAGCAAACAAGGGCTGGATAAGTGAGCTCCCGAATGTGGCCGGTATGTCTCACCTAGGAGAGGCTTGAGAGGCCCTTGTCACCACAAGTGGAGGTTCAAAACCAATTATTGTGGCCGTCATCTTCAACGCATAAAGCGACTGTGCTGTCCGACCCCAACCTGGCCGGGACACATGCAGAATAACCTCTACACGTACCCCCTCGATATCCTAGGTAAGGTCACTAAGGTCACCTCAATATAATCAATGCTCAAGCGGATAGTCACAGGCAGGATTGACCGTATGGGCAGGGTAGCAAATCTTGAAACTCCCGAAAGAGCCCCCAGATACGAATACAATCCTGGCTATATCGCCGGTGCTACACAGTTCTCGACCAGGGGTTATCCCAATCAACAACCGCTCACACTACCTAGTGCTTGACTCCCTTTTGAGAGGAGCTTCCTGAGAATGATGGTTATACCAAGGATTTCACACACTCCCTGGACAGACACCTAGTTGTTGTTGTTTAGTGATCTTGGAGAATTAACTTTCAATGAACTATTCCAAGATCCTAAAAACTAAGCTTGTTGGTGCACCCTAGAAAAGAAAAGAGTCATTAGAGGAAATTTCAACTCAAAATGGGCCTTTTAACTTTTATTCAAATTCCATGTCATCATGTGTTAGCCAATGAAATTTCTTTAAATTTGAAATACCGTATAGGTCTTAAACATGTTTTTAATATAAATTTGGGGATAGGTATCATAAAAAAAACTACTTTTTTTTGTTTGTATTTTTGACATATCTCCTTGTGTTTTTACTCAAATTTCGATCGGGAGAGCTTGTTGGATGTAGAATTAAATTCCACATCCAATGAGTACACACTTGACATACTTTTGATGGACCCTGCTACCCCAAAAATAAGAAATACCTGAAAAAATGGAATGATGACATCATCATTTCATTTTTTCAGGTATTTCTTGTTTTTGGGGTAGAAGAGTCTGTAAAAAGTATGCCGAGTGGGTACTCGTTGGATACGGAATTTAATTCCGCATCCAACGAGCTCTCCCGATCGAAATTTGAGTAAAAACACAGGGAGATATGTCAAAAATACAAACAAAAAAGTAGTTTTTTTTCTTTTCTTCCTCCAAAATTAATAAACATTATTTTATTATTTTAACTATTATTTTATTAGTTCATTTTAGGAGGCCCATTTTGAGTTGAAATTTCCTCTAATGGTAATTCATTTTATTTAGCGTTGATTTTAGTTGGCTTTATTACTCAAAAATAGGATATGGTCGTGCAACTAATGGTGTTATGACGCAACAAGAAGTAAAATGCACACCTAACAATCAATGCAAATGCATTGTGTCCATGAAAACAGGGTATGCGTACTACGTGAATGCACAATTTCTTCTTTAAATGATGAATGCAAATTTCTTATATGAACACCTAACTATTACTCCAAAGCAAATCTAGATCTAATTCAAGTACAATGCAAAATGCATAATGCAATGCATGATGATAAGCAAATATTTTGGATTTTTTGAAAATAAAGAGATACAAAAAGCAAAAGAATGATTCTAACCACCCCAGACTCTGCAAGCACACATAAACAACATTCCAGCAAAGCACTAAGGCAAAAAGGACTCTAATGCGCTAATCTCAAACAAAAAATCAAAGATTCCATGACAATAACTTTCCTAAAAGAAAAAAGTTTAGGCTAAAAAAAACGTTTCTGGTTAAAAATAGAGGTATTAACAGACTCAGGCAGTGCCAAAGGAGACTCAGCAACTAACAACATTCACCCAGCAATCCACTATCTTCCACAAAAAGGCAAAAACCAGGGTATACGTGACTGTGCACAGTGAACCCGCGTGTATACGTGAAAATCCCAATGGAAACCGTGTGTATACGCGACTGTAAGTGACAAACCCGCGTACAGGAAGAAAAAGATGCACAAATTCAAGGCAAACAGACATGCTGAGACTAAATTTACACCAATCAGGCTCTACCAGGAATACATGCCCCCATACCCGACACAGAAACAATAGAGAGAGAGCAATTCAAATACATTGAATGCCAAGAGATCAACCGCCAAAGGACAATTACTAGGAACTCCGAGTGGAGTCACCAATTCTATTACGGAGAGAAATCCCTATGGCTTGGGGTACCACAACAGACAGCTAGACTCCAGAAATCAATATTTCCTAATATGCAATAGAAATAAAAACATCTAACACTAAAGGATCGAACCTCGTACCTTATTCCGGATGGTTGAAGTAGATCCCCGTTGAGCTTTCCATTCTTTAGCTTGAATTGTTATAGCACGTCCTCAACAACCAGTAAACAATACAAGCATACTATATTTCATGGTGTTAGATCTATTCTAGCATATATAATCAATAATGTATAAGCATTTGACATATTCCAATGGATACAATATTCATTCAAATACACATTACTGGACAGGAAAAGATATTTCTATTAATATGAATAAGAGATTACAAGTGACAACCTCTGACGGCACGTCTGCGAACCGGAGAAACTGAATCCCCCACTTGGGCCTCCACCACCTCAATCCTCCATCACTTTGATATCAAGCTTACAAGCAAAAGGCAAGCTTGGGAAGAACACAACAGTGCTCCAAGGGACAAATGGATGCAGACTCAAGTATAGTTCTGGCAACAATGGACTATATTTTCGATACTCTCAATTCTCTCTTATGCTTTCAATGTCTCAATGGGTTCCTTATATAGCTTTTCAAATGGATACTGAAAGGTCGAATCCGTGCGATCTCAAGGCATATGGAAGGCCAGGAGTCATATGAATCGGATCCAAGTCTAGGAACGCTCCAAAGGATTTTGGATTATGCACACATCCCGATGTACACGACTATAGAGGGAATATCCGTGTATGTACGTGGTTATCGGGGAAAAGGCCACGTATATCATTTTTCTAATGTTTTTAGGGATGGTCAATGATAAATCAAAAGACAACAAGTGGTCCATAGGGGCTAATTAGTCTGCAGCGGGACAGGGGAAGGCCATACAATGTGTGATTCACCTAGTGTGGTGAAATCTGCTATAACACCTTGGGAGGGGGTGCGGTTGCCACCAATCCTTGGAATGGTAGTGGTTTTTGAAGCACCATGGGGGGAGGTCCTTGTGGTGTCGGGTTGGGTTGGGATTGGTTTGTAGCGTTTGCGGCCTGTTGGGCCTCGTTCCAAATGTCCTTCTTAGTGCGACCCATGAGGGGACACTCGAATGTGTAGTTTGCATAGACCTCACAGAGTGTGCATGATTGGTTTGTACGCAACGAGGCATTGCATCTTAGTGCATTTGGCTATGGGGGATTTTGGGCAGGTTGGTTTGCTGTGACATTGTTGGGAGGGTTCGGTTGTTGAACGCCTCCCTGTGATTGGTTATTGGCTTGATTCCAAGGCTGATTATTTCTAGCTTGCCCTTGTTGATTGTTGGGTGTAGGCTAGTTGGGATGGTTTTGTTGTGAAAATACTTGTCCCAACAGAGTGGGTTGAGTAGGGGCGTGCGCTTGAAATTCTTGCATTGGTGGTGCATAATAAATTTGGGTGGGTTGCGGTTCCACAAATGTGGGAATTTTCCCTGCGTACTGCTGTGTTGGCCATGCCATGGCCTGAGCCTACTGCGGTGGCACAGGTTGTGCATAGGAAGTTGTTGCTCAGGACTAGGACATCATTTTGGCATAGTCTGGAGTTTGGTTTTGGTAAGAAACATTGGCAATGTTGCTTGGTTGTGGTGGAACTGTAGGTGGTGTTGGACGGTGCTGTGGTTGTTGGGAGACTGAGCCTATGATGCCATCTGCAGCATTAGATGCTCCCAGTGCATCCCGGTAGGAGGTACTTGGATGGGGAGCATCTGGAATGACAATGTACATGTATTTAGATTGAGCATAGATCAAGTTAAAATGTTGGGCTTTCAGTATGGCCTCCTCTTCAGATTGAGGACATTCAGATGTGATGTCCTTTGCTATGGGTGGGAGCAAGGTTTTGAGAAACCAATCCAAGAAGATCCTATCGTCAAGTTGGATTTTGCAAAAACTACGACATCGCCGCCACTCATGGATGTGGTCAGTTATATGTGTCATAGTCCTCTGGCGGCAGGATTACATGATCTCCACCCCTTCATCATATCTGACAGGGAGTTGGAAATATTGTAGGAACATGAAAACTAAGGAGTTGAAATATGGGTACTTGGCTTGCGGTAGCTCAATGTACCATTTAGTTGTCACACCTATGAGGGTGCGTTGGAACAGTCTTAGCCTGATCGAGTTATCTATGATGCTATTTGAAGAGAACCATAGATGAAATGTCATAATGTGATTTTGGGGACACTCCCCTGCCTTGCCTTCAAACTTGGGAATGTCTAATGGCAGCTTGGTTGGCATGGGAGGCCAAAAGGTTTGATGGTGGATGGGGTCATTTGTCAATTGAGCCAAATCAAGAAAGTTAAGATGAGCCATGAAAGGAATATTTGACCCTAGGTTAATGTGAGATGGGGCAACGATGGTGGCGGGGTTTGTAGGTGCATAGTCCACCTGCATGGCTAGGGGCACTTGTGGCGGCACCATTGTAGATGGGCCAATGCCCGCAAGTGTGGTGTGAGGGATAGTGTGGATGGAAGGGACACTGCCTCCATGTGTGACAGGAGGGATAGTGAAAGTGGATGAGGGACTGCCCCCCTGTGTGACAGGAGGGGCAGTGTATGTGGAAGGTCCACTTCCCGCAAGTGTTGCAGGTGGGATAGCTTGAGTGGTTACTATTGGTGGTGCCAGTTGATAGATGATAGTTTTCATGACTATGCTGGAGCCACCTATAGGGTTGTTAGTGAAAACTTGTGGTGTGTACATGGGTCCACTAGCTATGGCTATGCCAAAAAATGGATCTGGGTTTGCACCAGCCATGGGGCTTGATGGTGCAGTGTGGAGGTCTGGCTCGGACTGATATGGGTCTGAATCTGAATTAGAGGCTATGTGGCCTTCTGATGGTGTGAGAGGTCATCCAAAATGGTCTTGACGGTGTCGGTTCAATGTCTTGAATTGTGTTTGTTCACCTCTTAGGTGTGGGGAAGAGAGTGGGGGATCAATTGTGTTAGATTTATGTATCAATCTGGTGGGAATGATATTTTGGACCCCGATTTCAATGGATTCCTATTGGTTGTAGGTGGTCACTCGACCACCAAGACTACCAAAAGAAAGTGCTTGTCTTTTTCCTCATGGGAATTTCTACTCAATCAGTGGGGGTCATTGCCCATTTTGCTTGGCAATTCCTCTCAGTGGTTAGCTACTTTGGGGTTCCCTTGGTACTCCTCACAATGAGTTTCTGGGCTCAGCCCAAGTACTTCCCATGGTTAAGGAAGTCAGGGACTAATGTCCTCAAAGACTACATATTTTTAAACTTAGTGTAAATTAATCAATTTTAGTGGCTCTCTCAACGTCATGAACTGAGTGGGGTTGATTACGTGGTAAGGTGTATATGTGTTGCTGTTTTTCTGTTATCAGGTGTCTACAAGTGGTTTATAAATATGTCGTAGAGTTCATATCATTGTGAATACAAGCACTAAATAAACAGAAATTGTGTAAATAGATACCATTGTTTTTACCCTGAATGTTGATGGCCTAACTAGGTGACTACCTTACACCTATATTCTTCTTCAACTGAGAGAAGGTGTTGGGCTCTCAACACAATGGGACTAAGCCCACGTGTAGATCCACAGGTCACCTCCTGGATGTAAGATTGGTCAACAGGGAGGATGCTTAGCATCGTGAGAATCCCTCCTTCTCTACCCCCTCTAACTTCCAAGTCATCCATTTTTTAAAGTTTTGAACAATATTCAGTGAATGGCCTATTACTATACGAGTTGTACCTTTTGTCTTATCCCAGAATACCCTAAAGGGTGATGAATAGGTAGAGGAGGAAAGGTAAGCAAGACTGCTAATTTTATGTCAATTTTAGTTAAGCTACATTCATTAAGCCATTAATTCTTTTTTTGAATTTACACTTTATTTGTACATGAAATTGCAGTAAATTAAAACAAAAATAGAAATGGAACTACTATGCTGGACAGAGGCGGCTGAGCCGCATTGACAGTCCCTAGCAACTTAAAAATTAACTTCTGAGTTACATACCACATGTTTTGTGCCAAATGTGGTGAGGGGTCACCAAATTGTTCTTGAAATAGGCGAGGGGGTCACCAAATGTTTCCTGAACCAGGCGAGGGGGTCGCCAAATGTTTCTTGAAACATGCGAGGTGGTTGCCAAATTTTTCCTGAAATAGGCGAGGGCGTCGCACATATTTCACAAACAGAAGTGGTCTGCCTTTTTGAAGGAATTCGCACCTTTCAGGGGAAAAAGGGTGACCTGGTCACACCTGTGAGGCTTAAAAGAGCGACCTCATCCCCTATTCAGGCCTAATAGGTGCGACCTGCTCCGAATTTGGGGTTTTCATTATCTCGAGTCAGATCCGACCGACAGTAACCTGTGCTGTGGCCTAACAGACTCGGATTTTCCTTACAGAGGCTTCGACAATAATAAAAACTAAAAATAAATAGGATTTAAACTGGATTTGAAAAGAAATTTTAAAACTAGAGCATAAACTGAAAAAACTTGAAATTTCAAAAAACTGAACCAGGGATCCTGTGGGATCGACCTGGTATGGTCACCAGTTCTGTAGCAGGGATTTCTCCTTGCTATAGGGGTAGGAATGGATCCCTTCCATCTATAGGATGGAAGGGTAGGTTCCTGTGTGGAAATGCAAGAAAAATAAATAGAATAGAAACGAAGAAAAGCTGGACAAGAAACAGCCAAGATCCCCTCTACAAACAATGTTAGGTATTTGCTTCAATAACTTGCAAACAACTACTAAAAATAGTAATAAACCTGCAAAACAAGTTAATAAACAAACTTGCAAGCAAATATGGGTTAGAAAACAACTAAGCTACTAAACAAAAGCATGAACAAATAATGGTATAACTCTTCTTTGGTGCACTGGGCCACCATGCCCTGGCTGGAAGAAGCACTTCTCTATCTCACTCATCAATGGAGGAGCTATGGCTCAATGGGAAAGATGAGTGGATGAGAGGGGGATGTGGGTGGCTTGAGAGACAAAGGGTCTTAAGGCATCCATGGGCAGCATAACAATATGCAAGAGAAGAGTTGTTTGAGAGTGACCCCCACCCCTCCTTTTATAGCTTTTTGGGGGATTTTTAGGGTTTTAAGCCCTTGGTCAAGGCTTTAGCCCCTTTTTTGGGCTTTTAGCCACTTCCTCCCTAACTTTAGCTCCTTTTAGGGTTTTAGGCTCCTTTGAGGCGTTTTAGCCCCTTTTTGGAGGATTTAGCCCCTAGGAGAGTTATTTAGGCTTCTTTTTGGGGTTTTTAAGCCCTTTTACTCAATTTTAATCCTTTTTGAGGGTGTGGGGGGCTAATGGAGTGATACAAAGGTCATGCATGGGTGTCCTTGAATGGTGTAGGCCATGTAGGGCTGAGTGAGGGATTTTTTTGGTTAACAATCCCTATAGATGAGGAAGGAGAATGCCACCTCTCCCAAGCATATAGGAACTAACTCTATGGAGGTTTCGACATGGAATCTTCTAGAAACATCTTTTTTCTCATTTACTGACCATCAGCGCTCTTAGAAAAACTGACAAAAGTGTCGACCTAGGGTTTTTTCCAAAGAAGAAGGAAAACGACACTTTTTGCTCAACTGGGATAGGTGTTGACGATGCTCTATGCAAAAAACAAGAAGGCACCATCCCTTCTAGGTCTGGGAAAAAAGTCACCAAAGTGACTCAAGTCAATATTTCTAGGAGGTTGAAAGAAATAGTGAAATTCTCATGGAGGCTAGTAAGCAATGTGAGATTTCCAAGTGCAACACTCACAACGTTTTGCAGATATAAACATTCCTCATCACGGTGCCCTCTTGACTGGCATATGGGACACCATGGTAATTCATGGTCGTTTAATACATTTGGTGCACCTGATGCGATGTAGTTCAGGAAGGTCGAATAGTTATCCTTAGTGTGTTTGTCCATCTTACATTTTTTTCACCATAAATATTCTTGTGCTTCTTTACTCTTCTTGATGTCTTGAAGTTGTATCATTAGATTGGCCAACTACAACTGTATCTTCACCATTCCTGCGGCACCATTGTCAATGGGTGAGGCCTCTAACTTCATTGCCAGTTCTAGTGCTTCTATCTATGATTCAATATTTTTCTGCATTAACAGCCCTTGGATGTGTGGTAGCAGTGCAGCAATAAACCACTCTTTGTGCTTCACATCAAACATTTGGAATCTTAAAGCCATCACCATCTTGAACTACTAATCAAAGTCTCACACAGTTTCTGTCGGAGTCTGCTTAATCTCCTTAATCTCAGTAATAGATTGAGACTTGGATTTAGGTTTCCTGAACTTAGAGATCATTGCATTTCGGATCTCTTCAAGGGTCTTTTGTGGTGTTCCGATTGGTGCAGAGTAGGATTTCATGAACCAGTCTAGCGCATGACCCCTCAAGTTGTAAACAACTGCGCTCTCTTTATGTATGCATTATGGAATAAATGCACCATCCAAACAACTTCATAGAGGAACCAATGCTGCTATGGGTCCTCCATTCCATTCCCATTAAATGTGGGTAATCTAACATCTATTGCATCCATCTAGCATTGGGTTTTTTTTGTTTATAATTCACAGGGGGTGTACCTTGTCACACACTAGTCGTAGGGATAACAATACCGGTATTAGCAGTCCTTTCTAGGGATGAAACTCTAGATCTTACCTCTCGTGATATTTCTGGGGTTATGTAGTTATGTCCTAACATCAACGTCCCCTCACAATCCTCAGAATATTCCGATCCTTCCAAAATCTAGCTATAGTCATCCTCTTCATCACAAGACCCTTCGTACGACTAAATTTTGTGTTTGCTTCCCTCGAACAAGCTATGATTCCATCATTCCCTTTCGGTTTTCCTTCTCTTTCCTGATCTGAATATTCTTCCACTTCTTAAGACTCCAACTTCTAGTTCAGGTTATGTTCTTCCTGGGAACATTTCAACTCACCTATTCCCATCTTCTCAATAGGTCATATGTGACATAACCTCCTTCTTAGGGGTGCAACTCAACTAAGCTGCAAAATACCCTTCTCATAGGAAAGCAATTTTTCCATGTACTGATATGTAACAAGTATCTTCTTTGGGGTCCATGGAAAACATTTCTTTCGGCTTCACTATATGAGGTTATAATATCTACTACAAACTTAGTAATATATCCTTGCAATATACTATCAACCCAAAAATCAACAGCTCTAGAAATAGGGTTACTTACATGTGTTACATCATGAACCAACCGTTCACTCCACTTGACAGTCTCTCTTCTCTAGAGATTTTTCTGCTTAGTCACCAATTTTGACATCCATTCATGCAGTAATATGGGGAACTCAACAAAGAATATCTCATGAATGTCCTTATGCTTTCTCCTTGTGTGAATGCTAGCATTTTAGAATCCATCCAGTCTTTTATCTCCTTCTTCATCAGGTGCCACAACATTTCACTCGATTTGATTAATAAGGTCCAAGAAATGAAACCATTTGTTGGCCACTTTTCCTACTTGTGCGACCCAGGTTCTGCACATCCTGTCAACCCAAAAAATACCTGAGATACCATCTCGATAAAGCAAGGCCCATCAGCAACACCTGTGAAGGAGGAGGAGTCTAATCCAAGATATCTCTTCAATGGGTAACCATAGAAACCATGTTTCCTCGACTATCGAGGGATTATAGTCCCTTGGGTCATGGCCAAGGAGCTCATCGAAGGCAATAGGATGGCTGGAAAGAGGGGTCAGTTGTGCGTGACCGAGCACAAATATATGTCATCGTGTGTAACTTGTCCTTTCTTTCCACCTCGCAACTGGGGAAACCTACGTGACGGAACTGACTCATACCAACAGACGTACGACTTAAATCGTGACTCAAGACAAAAGTGCACAGGCAGATATATACATGTATATCTCAATGACACCTTCCCAACGTTTGTCTACTAATTACAGGATAACATCAGACATTTAAGAAACATTTAGCATTATACAGAATGCAAATAACAACCATTCACATAAACATTCACCACATCAATCATCCATTCAAACAAAATAGATAACATGGAAACCCATTTGGGAAAAATGACCAAGGTGCGCTTCATCTAGCATGAGAAAAGGATATAGCACCTTGCAGTAAGCAGGATACAGACTGATCTTAAGATATGTCTCTATGACTCGGACTTATGGTTCTCATGATCTCTGGGTTTCTCTCATACCCTACCTCTATTCCTAGCAGTCTGCGCACACAACATCCAGATCCGCGGCTCAACAGCCCCCTATCGCTACCAGACTCTTCCTAAGTCTTCCTTTCCTTTCATCTCTATAACATTACAACAAAAATGGAATCCTTCACCATGGATCACCAATGAATAGACAAATAATCACTGGAAAATTGATCTAAACATAGTTATAACCAATTAAAAGCAGTCACCACCAACCAACCTAACTAACCCTTTTTCCCTTGAATCCCTCCTATTTATACTATTTTGCATGGCCACGCAGGGCCAACTGCATATAGGAAGTCTATTGACTGTCACCATTATCCACCCCTCAGGATATAGCTGTGGTGATTATGAATTGACACAAGGAACTATCATCCTGACTTACAAATATCCCCTCATACATTTGTAGCTGCAGGATTACGCCACCTTCAATGGCCATGGTATGGATTCTGCACCTGTTGCTTTTTTACCATTATCACTTGCGTGCTCCTACGCTTGCCTTTCCTTCATCATGCGCCTCTCCATTATGTCTACACTGGTCCTTTGCTTTCTATCATGATCTTCCTTTGTTTCAGTCGTGCGTATGGCGCACCTTCTTTTCTTGCATGTGAGCTTCTTCCTTGTGCTCCTTTCCAAGGCCAACAAACTCCAAAATGCATTTATTTTTGTTAGCGGTTGAAATATAAAATAAATTTGTTCCTCCACATTGACAAGGTTTTTTGGCACCGATGCCTTGGTTTAATAAATGCATTGTTCCATTTATAATTAAGGAACATAGTTGTGTTTCTCATATATTAAATCACCATAGAAAATTTCACAAAAAACTCCACCCTCACACCTTCGCTAGAGACCTCCAATGTAAATGGGTATTTCAGATCTTTTTATAGGATATTCTGCAAAAACATCTACTATAAGGTATTTTCTTTTTAGTGTGATATGTGTTGAGGATGGCACAATTTTATGCGGGGGAGAAGTAATAATCCATTTTTTGTTGATGTATTTGTAACTTCAGAATGTATTCAATTGTATATTTCTTATTGTATTTCATTCTACCTCGATGGAGATGTCTGTTCCTCCGATCGAGAGATTCATTAATATAATAAAGTCATGTAAATTAATTGAGGTTAACCCTCAGTTGTAAGTCAGGGAAATAGTCCCCACAATTGACTTGAATTTAACCCTCCATTGTAAGTCAAGGAAATAGTCCCCACAATTGAGGGATATTAGGGTTATTAGATTCTCCTAGTGAGGTCAGCCCTGTAAGAGTAAAATTCAAGTGGAAAACAAGTATCAATAGAGAGTGAGACTCTCTATTTTGAACACACTCTCACTCAAAAGTAGTGCATGAGTGAGATAGGAGGAGCTCGCACATGAGGGAGAGAGAACATCTATCGGAGATCATCTTTGTGTCTTTAATTTGTACTTTTGTTATTGGTGCTCATTCTATCTCTTAAGAAGTTTCAGGTTTTTCTCCTTTATGGTTTCGTGTTGGCCTGGGAAAGGAGCATAGGGAAGAAGCTCATATGCGCAACTAGAAAAGATGCACTGGACATGTGAGGAAAGAAAAGGAATATAGCAATAGAAACAAAGGAATATCGCAAAGGATGTGAAGGACCCACGCAGGAAGAATAGAGAGGTGCACCATGAAGGAAGGGCAAGCACAGAAGCACGCAAATGATAAACAGCTGGAAAGTGATAGGGTGGTCATGGGTGTGGAAGTTGGCTTAAGTCAGTGGATCCCCCATGAGTGGAGGCACCCTGTAAGTAAGGCAGTTAGTGCCTCGTGTGAAGTCATGATCACCACAGCTATAGCCTGAGGGGTGGCTGATGTTGATAGTTAACAGACTGCCTGTAAGCAGTTGACCCTACGTGGTCATGTAGAATAATATAAATAGGAGGGATTCAATAGTTAGAAGGTTTCTTTTTGTTAGTCATAATTACAAAATAGGCTTGATGGTCGAAATATGTATACAATTTTAGAGAGTAGATATGAAGAGGGGAGTGGTCAAGAATCTACATGAGGCAGTCAGAGTTAGTGCAATAGGAGAGCTCCGCTAGAGCGGTGCAGATGCTAGGAAGGTTGATCCAGGAGGTGTGTGGATCTATAGGTGATAGAAGTAGATTAGAAGAAATAAGACAGAGAGCATGAGAACCATAAGTCTTATTTTAGAGACATATCTCAAGATCAGTCTGCATTATGTATACTGCAAGGTTCTATATCCTTTCTCATGCCATATGAAGAGAACCTTGGTGGTTTTTCCCAGATGGGTTTCCATGTTATCTCTTGTGTTGAAGGACTGATTGATGTGGTGAATGTTTATGTGAATGGTTGTTATTTGCTTTCTGAATAATGTTAAACATTTTTTAAGTCTCTAATGCTATTTTGTAACCAATATATGAATACTTGGAAAGGAGTCATTGAATTGAACTTTTATATGCTGGCCTATATGCTTCTATCTTGAGTTGGAACTTGAGTTGTAGGTCTAATTGATGTGAGTCAGCTATGTCGCACAAGTTTCACTAGTTATGAGGTGGAAAGGAAGGTCAAGTCATGTGCTATGACATGTATTTGTGTTCAGTCGTGCAGAACTGACTCATCTGTCCAACCATCTTGTTTCCTTCATTGAGCTCCTTGGCTGCTAGATAAGGGACTATAATCCCTGGACAATCATGAAAACATGGTTTTGGTGGTTACCTATCTAAGAGATATATTGTGTGAGACTGCTCTATCTTTGGAGGTGTCACCAACAGGGCTTTCTTTGTCAGGCCAGTATCTTGGGTAGTTGTTGGATCAGTGGGCTGCGCAGAACCTGGGTCGCATAAGTGAGGAAAGTGGCCAATAAATGGTTCTATTGGCGGGACCTATTGTTCAAATCAAGGGAAATCGTATGGCACCCAACGAAGAAGGAGATAGAAGACTGGATGGATTCTTAAACACTAGTATTCATGCGAGAAGTGAGTGCAGAAATATGGGTGAGTGTAGGAAAATGGATAGGGAGACTATCATAGCGATTGAGTCACGAAGTCTTTTAAGGGAATATGCTTTGTAAGATTTAGAAGTAATATGGAAGGTAGTAAGAAGAGATGTTCCTCGAAATTTCTGAGGATCAGTTAGACATTGGATTCTTGAGAAGTGGAAGGAGGTTTTGATCAGGAAAGAGGAGAAAGGTACCAGTAAGCAGGAGGGCCTATAGCCTTCCTAGGGAGGGTGAATATGGATGCAAGTCATACCTAGATGAAGGGTCCTGTGATGAAGAGGAGGAGTATAGCCCAATTTCTAAGAGAGCAAAATCAGGAGAGTTTGCAAAGTCACCGAGAATAGGACATGACTACAACATTCCAAAAAGATCCCCTGGAGTGAGACCTAGAAGTTCCTCACCAGAACCATTTGTGAACAATAGGAGTCCTAGTGTCAGGACTGGAGCACAAGGAATCCCATCAGTGATCCCAGTAAATCTAGGGAATCCAGTGAACAATCCTAGCACTACCCTAATGGAGGGAACAAGCATTAGACTACCCACCTTTAACAGGAAAGGAACGGAAGACCCAGAATAGCATTGTTTACTTTGTGAATCTTTCTGGATGGTACGCTTAGTGCATAATGCCGATATAAAAAAGGCACAGATGATCACGACCTTACGAGTTCAGACACTAGACTAGTTCATGAAGTTTTGTATCGTACCAATAGGAACAACACAAAAGACTCTTGAGGAGATTTGACATGTGATGATCTCAGAATTCAGGAAACCCCAATCGGAGTTTCAATGTATTACTGAGATCAAGGAGATTAAGTAGGCTCCAGTAGAAATGGTATGGGGCTTTGACCAACGGTTCAAAATGCTAATGGCCAAGGTCAGCTTCTAGATGTCAGACATGCATGATAAAGAGTGGTTTATTGTTGTGCTACTACCACATATAAGAGGACCACTCATGCAGCAAAATATCACAACATAGACGGAGGCGTTGGAGTTAGCAATGAAGCTAGAGGCTTCACCTATTGGAGACGGTGCCGCAGGAATGATATAGATTCAGTCTGAATTGTCTAATCTAACTATTCAAATCCAAGATATGAAAAGGGGAAAAAAAGCACACAAAGACCTCTAGTGCACGTGATGCCTTACCAATGGACATACCAAAGATGAATGCTCGACCTATATGAACTACATCTTGTCTAGTGGGTGAAACACATTTAATAACCAAGGGTTTCCCTGGTGCAATATCTTCCAAACAAGACGACACCAAGATGTAGATGCCTGTTCATGCAAAAGATCTCATGTACACCAACAAGTTAGTATTGTAAATTTTGTAAATTTGTAGGCCATGATGAAAAGGATTGTAGGGCCTACCAACTCATGAGGGAGAAAATGGTAGATGCATATTTGATGAAGACTGAGAAGAAAGTAAAGATTGAGTAGGTTATGCCTCAGTTACAAGCTACACTTTAGTTTCAGGTTGCACCTCAATTCCCACCAACACAGTAGTTTTAGATGGAACCACAGTTTCAGAATACGCCCCCGTATAACTTGTACCAATACTAGTACCAGCAACCGCAATACCTGTTACAACCACCTCAAAGGGGGTGGCAATTATAGGGGCTGAGGAGGAGGAGGATTTGGCAGAGGAAGAGGGCTAGTTGTATGTTACAATTGTGGAGTACCAATAAATTATGCTAGGGACTTCTCGAAACCTGTGAGGACTTGCTCGTATTGCATACAACAACACAATGTGGAGCAATGCCTGCAACGCATCGCTTGATGGCAATCCCGGACGGTTGGAGAAGCTAACCTGGCACCAAATCCTGCACCAAATGCTCCCAACATGAATTCTAATATCAACATACAGATGATAGTCTTCGAACCATGAGAACCAAATGTAGTAGTGGTAATAAGGGGATCTGCTACAACATGTGCGGACCAAGCTACGTAGATAGAACCTGCGACACAAGTGAAACTGCGGGTGCGACCTGTCACAAAGAAGAAAGCACCACTTGGCATTCAAGAATATAAGCGCATATTCATGGATGTGTGCCCAGAGTTCATCAGCGTAGAGCAGCCATCTACCTCAAGCCAAGTGAAAGATATGCCTGAGATATTCCAAAAGATATTTGAACAATAGATTGAGGACAAGAATGCAGATAAGGTTAGTAAAATCAAACCTTTCTTGTCAAGTTGTTTAGTGCTAATCAAGGATAAGGAAGTTCTTGCAGAACTGGAAGAACTCATTGAAACACTTCCAGAGGGAGACCCTCTGCCAAAAAAGATTAACAGTATCAAGACCAAGCTCAAGACATGACATGAACTCAGGATGACTACGCAAATTGGTGATTATGATATGTACTATATCACCCTTGAATTGGGATCCGATGTTAACATTTTAACATGCCATATGTGGGAAATAATGGGCAAGCTACCCTTAGAAGGGTCCCCAATTCAATTAAGGATTACAAATTAAGCAAAGGTCCTCCCTGTTGGTAGGCTGAATCAAGTTCAAGTGGATATCGAAGGATTACGCACTTTTGCGGACTTCGAAGTCATAGATGTAGTAGATGATACCACCCCATATCCTGCACTACTTAGGATTGATTGGGAAATAGAAAACCAAACTATCATAAATTTCAAAAGAAGGATCCTATCGTTTGAAGATGATGAGATGAGGGTCATTGCACCCCTCGAACCGCTTGAAGGACCGAGGTACGTTGAACCTGTGTTCAACGAAGGGCATGGTGATCACCTCGATACCATCTACAACGTAACCACCCTTAGGGAATATTATATTAATCCTACTACAAATGGTAACCTAAGCTAGAAATGTGAGAGTTCATGTACATCAGACAAAGGAGAGGCAGTTGAAAACTGGCAAAACCAATTACATGAAGTCTCTTTGAGGAAATGTGCCAGGATAACTAAGTTTGTCAGATGAGTAGGAAATCAGTCGTGACCACTGCCCACATATGAAGGACTTCCTAACTTGGTTGTGTTCTTGACTAAATTTGAAGAACTAGTAATAGAGCCGCATCGACTATCTGCACTAGACTTTGCATTGAAATCTACGCCCGCGTGATGGTGGGGTACACATAAAATATCCATAACTGAATGGCCGCAGTGCAGAAGGATGCTAGAAGTAAGGTTTGGGGAGGAAATCACAACTATAGCATAGATATATACAGGGTTATCAGACCCTGTTGAACACTTGTAACAGTGTTTCATAGAATTCACGAGCTACCCTCGCCAAGAGTGGGTTCACCATTTCATCCATACTGTTGAGATGGAACCACGAGACTGGTACATATCTATGGAGCTGCACCAAGAAACAAGGGAATGGGAAGAAGTTGCGTAGAATTTCACTTACACATTCTAGTTCACGGACGAGCAACCTATAGTTGATATTGCACTGAAGACTATTAAGGAGAAGATATTCCCTGAGATCTTGTTGGAGGTTGTGTATTCTCAAACTTGCACTGTGCATTCTCACCAATGCTGTGAGATAGTTCAACACTGGATGACATGTTATAACCTTTTTGGAGACCAAAGGATGATCCAACTAACATCAATATTCTAGAGTTGGAAGGCTCGCGAGCAGTAGAAGGAATCGACATTTCTAGTGAGCAGTTTGTAAAATTGCTAAAAATCAAGAAGGTTAATATTGGATTATATGACAATCCAAAATTTTCTAACATTGGAGACTATTGGGATGAAGAGACAGTGGCTAAAATCACTGATGTATTACATTAATTTTAGGACCTATTCCCGACAAAATTTAGGGATATGAAGGGGATAGTAGGGGATTTGTGTGAAATGAAAGTTCCACTCAAATTTGATGCAAGACCAATAAAACAGTGGCCACAGAGATTAAATCCATGCTATAAGGAGAAAGTAAAAGAAGAATTGGATCACATGTTGGAAGCAGGAATTATTGAACTAGTTGAAGAGTCAGAATGGATAAGCCCCATAGTCATTTAGGACAAAAAGGTGAAAGGTGAAGTTATAATCTGTGTTGACCTTAGGAAACTAAATGATGCCTACCTGCATGATCCATTCCCAACGCCATTTATAGATGAAGTCTTGGAAAGTGTTGGTGGACAAGAAATGTACTCATTCACAGATGGATTCTCAGGCTACCAACAAGTCAGAATTGAATGAGAGGATTGTCACAAGACAAGCTTTGTAACAGAATGGGGATGCTACCAATACACGATAATTGCTTTTGGCCTTAAAAACGCCCCTGCTATTTTTTCTAGAATAGTAGTTTCTTCTTTCAAAGATTTCATTCATAAGTTTCTTGAAGTATACTTTGATGACTGGATAGTCTTTGGTTTGGTAAGAGACCATATTGAGAATTTGCGCATGATGCTGGAAAGGTCTCACCAATATCAAATTGCACTGAACTTGAGAAAATATATATTTTGTGCACAATTTTGTGTATTGTTGGGCCATGTACTATGTCGCAATGGGATCCAGGTTGATCCTACGAAGGTAGCAATTATCCTGGATTTTATTCTACCCACATCGGTCATGCAACTTAGGTCCACATTGGGACATACTGGGTATTATCGAAAATTCATAAGAGGGTATACATAGATAACTTCCCCAATGGTGAAGCTACTGAAAAAGGATGCCAAATTCAAGCAGAATGAAAACTACAAGGAGAGCTTGGATAAGATGAAGGGTAAAATGGCTACTACACCACTATTATATTTATAGATTGGAAAAAGGAATTCCATGTGCATGTTGATGCATCATCGATTTCACTTGGTATAGTTTTAACCCAATCAGTAGATGGCACAATTGACCACCCGATTGCATTTGCAAGTAGGAAACTATCAACGACAGAAAAAAATTACACCACAACTGAAAGAGAAGGGCTTGCAATGGTCTATGCACTACAAAAGTTCAGAAATTATCTATTGGGTGGATACTTTAAAATGTTCATTGATCATTCTGTGCTAAAATACCTGTTCAATAAGCCAGTGTTGTGGGGGAAATCTGCCGATGGCACCTCCTATTTCAAGAATTTGACTTTGAATTCATTGTGAAGCCAGGCCGACTGAATGTTAGGCCTCACCACATCTCGTGAATTGAAAGTGGGGAGGAACCCACCAGCCTAGAGGATAATTTACCGATGCACAGTTGTTTGTTATTGATGTTGTCGATAAATAATTTGACGCTATTATATGCTTACTATAAGCAGGCTACGCACCTGAAGACTATTCAACATGGAAAAATAAATAGCTAGTTATCAAGGCCTCAAAATACACACTAATCGAAGGACAACTCTATAAGTTGGGACCAGATGAAATAATGCGAAGATGCGTCTTCGATCATGAAAGAAAATGGGTAATGGATGAAGTGCATGTGGGTGTATCGGGAGGACACCATGCCAGCAAAGAAACAGTGTGTAATATTTTGCAAGTTGTACTCTAGCGGCCAACGGTACATATGGATACAAGGAAATATTGACACAATTGTGATAAGTGTCAAATAATAGGGAAACCATAACGACATGATGAAACGACACTTGCGCTTTAGCTTATTCACAAATTACACTGACTGGAATTTTGTCGGCCTTATCATTCCACCAAGAAAATGGACTGGTACGCACTATATCATCACTGCTACATATTACCCGACATGATGGGAAGAGATGGCACCTATAAAATATTGCACTGATGCAACTGCAGAAATTTTTTTGTTTGAGAATGTCATCACAAGATTTGGTTTTCCCAAGATCCTAATCAATGACCAAGGTATGCATTTTGTAAATAAGCTAATTGTTGAACTGACTGTAGAATTCCAAATCCAGCATAAGAAGACAACACCCTACCATTCTCAAGAAAATGGAACTGTTGAGGCATTCAACAAAATACTTGAGAATGCATTGACCAAAGTATGCAATGTGCATAGAGATTACTAGGACCAGAAAGTCTCAGCAGTATTATGGGCCTATAAAACAACATGAAAATGACTAATTGGATACACTCCTTTCCAATTAGTTTATGGACAAGAAGTAGTTGTGCCCATGGAATACATTGTCTTGAGCCTACGAATTGATGCAATAAAAGAGATGACAGATACCAGCATTGTAGAAGAAATACTTGCACAACTAGTTCAAATGGAAGAAGAACGCTTCGTTGCGGGCTTTCATCAAAATGTGGAAAAGCAATGACAGAAATCCTGGAACGATCGCCACATCACAACAAAGCAATTCAAGGTGGGTGGACTTGTTCTGATGTATGATAGTAAGTTTCTCAAGCATCTGGGTAAGATTAAAACACACTGGTTAGGTCCATATGTGTCTACGCACATTACTGAAGCAGGCATAGTAAAACTACATAATATTGATGGAACACCAGTGGTGGGCATGATCAATGGTACTCGATTAAAACCATATCGCAATGAATGCGATGTGGTCCCATAAGGTCGTGACGCGCACACAAAAAAAATCCACTAATCAGCTAAGGGACAACTGGCGGAAAGTGAGGAACAGCTAGCAAACACTGATAGCCGGTAAATGTAGGAGAATTTTGAAAAATATTCAGCGCTAGTAAATGTTCAGTAGCATTAAAGAGGCAAGTATGAGGAGAAGGGCGACGTGATTTTCAGTCCCATCTTCCATATTACCCTTTATTGCCCTGGCAAGTGCATTACGAAACCTAAGTGTGCAAAGGACAATCCCATGTGCTCCGTCAAAAAACCTTGACTTTGTCCAGTTAGCTTGAGATCTCATCACCTATAAACAGTGGTTACCTTCTACTATGTAACCTTTGCATTACTTGACCGACCCAAGGAACCAAAGAGCCGATCCCACTAAATAGGATGAGCCATCTTTCAGAGTTGAAGCCCATACTCATTGAATATTCAGTAATAGTGAGGGCTCCATTGAGGACATCTCTGAACCTGCTCGGCCAACCAAGAAGATGAAGAAGATGTAGACAAAGCCAAAGGTAGCATTGAGACAGAAGGCCATCAAAAAAACACCGCAGAGGCTGCCGCATCCGTCACTAGCAGGGAGTCATCTCATCTAGCTAACTACATCCCGGCCACCAACACAACTAGCTGGATCCCAAGTTTTTGTCACCACAGACCCATTGAGTGCAGACCTCCCTACTTCCTCTAGCCCCATAGAAAAAATACCCAAATCCCGTAGAGTTGACCTGGTTTCGCCACCATCACCTGAAGTAGAGCTCATTGAGGAAGAAAAGAACTTACTGCCACCATATATATCACCAAGGAGGATAGGTTCCATAGGAGTCATGATGGACATTCCAGAACTATTAGAATAACCCACTATTCTAGAGGGTATCACAAAACCGTAGGATTCCATCATTCCCAAACTTCAAGTATTAAAGTTTGAAGACTATGACACTCGGAAGGAAGACATGTCCAGATACCAATTCATGGCCATAAAATTTGGTCAAATTTTGAATGCAGACATTGTCTTTGCAATGGAGTATGCACGTAGATTGGAGCAGTCAAATATATTAAACCTACTCCTTATGCCCCATTTCAGCCACTCTGGGCTGGTCGAAATGTATGTTAAGAAACTGTTGGTATGCTTCCATGGTGGCTACCTTTGGATGAACAAACCATAGACCTGATTTCGGCCATTACAGGTATTTCGCGACAAGGACTCAACCCAACCCCATACCTACACAAAAAGAGCGAAAAAGATAGACAAAAACAACATGAAGACTAAGTACCATCTTCTCCATAGTGGAAAGGGTTTCCTCATTAAATCCATTGAGGATAGTCCTGTAAGAGTTGTAGAAAACATCTTGTGTAGCAAGTTCCTGTGTAAGATGGGTCATATTGAGTGCATAGCCACAACAGTAGATCTTGCATAAAAGTGTGCACAAGGTGTGCACATTAACTGTTCCCAGTTCCTATTGAACAAATTGATGGAAGATGCACGGGAAGTGCAGGAACAACCCACGTTGAAGTTCCACTTCTCATGGTTGTTAATTCTAATATCATTTGCAGTATGGGCTCTACCACTAGATTATCAACCTATGGATATCCCAGTAGATCTCCTTAGAAGGCCTTACCAAAACCTCTAGGACCACAAGGACAATAAGCAGAATACCTATGCCAAAATTAAATTCTTCCTACAAGGAGAAAGGCTTCGAAAGATTGTGCATAGGAAGTACTGACAGAATCTTATGATGGTTATGAACTATCCGTTCATTCAATTCCATGCTGCGCCACACAACATCATCCTACATCCGCATGGGGACCTCAAGAAGCAGGCACTCCCAACATTCCTCATCCTTTGAGATGTGAATATCGAGTGAGAAATCAAAGATTGGCCTAAGAAATGGTTTAGCCATCATAAGTAGGTTCCTACAGGACAACAAGTACCACAGGGGGATCCACAAGAGAACCCAAACCAAGACCAAGCCAATACCAGTATCCCGGAGCATCAGTATGGATCCTAAGAAGAAGAATCAGAAGAAGAGTTAGACGCACCCAATGCCGAGCTAGAAGACCCTGTTGCTAATAAGGAGATGAGAAATGAGTGAGCCAGAAAAAGGAAGGACAAGTAGCCCATGGAGGATTAGGAAGATGAAGACACATTGAGCTTCCCTCATAGCAAGAAGAAGAAGGATAATCAGCCCCAAGTCATGTGCATAGCATACAAGGACCTAACTCTTCTTTGCAACGCAGTTGTCGAAGTAACCAAGAAAACTTTGGGAAAGATCATGAGTAGGAAAACCAATTAGACAGCAACCATCACTACAAAGGTTAATCAACTGGCACATACTATCACAGAAGTACGTGACACCATGAAGGATGAAACATATGGTGTAAATTAGGTAGACACCCTAGCGACGCTAGTAATGCTCCTGCCCCTAGGAATATAAATGCCTGCATAGGAATTTTCTACAAAAGAGGAAGACAACAAGGAAAGTATCCATACCTTGAATACATTAATTTTAAATTTTTTGAAGTTAACCTTACCACAGATATACTCTATTCAACATGCCACTACCACAAAAGTTAGAATCCACGAAAATACAGTTGCATATCAAACAGCTAAGGAAACCAGGAAAGCAAGGGAGAGAAAACAAGTTATCAACCACCAGTGGGAAGACCTGGCATCCCAAGCATAGAGGAAAGCTTCCTTGGAACAAGCAATATAGGAGGAAACTGCATAGCTCTTAGACAAGGAAGTAGAGACCGAATCAAAACCGGCACATTAATTATGATGGTTATTCAATATGGCCGCAGACCTTAAAAATAGGTCCAGGAGAAGAAAACCAACCAGCATCTGAGCATGCCCCTCGAAGTGCTGCACCAAAGGCAGCATTTGGAAAATCAAGTTGTTTCCCAACTCAGGGAAGCCGAGAACATCTGTGCAAAAGCAATGGAAGTAGTTGCTGTGACATGGGAACAACTCATTGATGATGAGACTATAGAACAACTTGTTGAGCAAGTGAAACAAGCAGACTTACAAATATTGGCAATGAAGGCCTAGATTAAGAAGCTACCAACAAAGAAGAAAATCACCAGAGGCATTGAGCTTAAATCGCTCCTAGATAAGGCAAGAGTGCTCTGCGACTAGGAATCATGCACAATAAGGAAATGGTTGAACAACAGGCTAAAGTTGAAAGGATGATAAATTTAATTCAGTCTATCCAACAACGAATCCATGATTTAAATCATACACTGGCCAGTAGATCATTAGAGCACCCTAGAAGCGACAGAGTGTAGGAACTCAAGCAGCAGGAAAATGAAGCTTTCTAGGAGATAGAGCGTCTTACTCCTATTTTTACCCAGTTCTAACAGAAGGTTGGAAGTGCAAAACAGTTGGTGCCGAAAGATATAACCAATTTTGTGAGAGAATAAGAACAAAGAGGAGAAACAAGAGAAGAAGAGCAAAAGAAAGATAAAGGTGGGCAGGAAGATGAAGCAGAACAAGAGGAGTGCATCAAGAAATCCCAGACCATGCATAGGACAAACCTATGGAAATAGACTTATCGAAAGAGGATAAATAAGAAGTTGTATAAAACCAAGCATAAAACACACACACACATAAGTAACAAGGTGCACAAGCTATGAGACAGAGGACTTTGTGCAAGAAAAAAAAAGAGGAAGAAATTTTTTCAAAAGATGCAGTGTTGGTCACGACTTTCATCTTTCCCTTGCTTAGTGGTTCGGGACGAACCATAGGTGAGTGTTGGGGGCCTGTTGGCCCAGGAAAGGAGCATGGGGAAGAAGATCGTATGCGCAACTAGAAATATGCATCGCACACATGAAGAAAGCAAAGGAATATTGCAACAAAAACAAAGGAAGATCGCAAAGGACACGAAGGACCCACGCAAGCAAAATAGAGAGGTATGCGATGAAGGAAGGGCAAGTGAAGAAGTGCGCAAATGATAAAAGGATGGAAATCGACAGGGTGGTCATGGGTGCAGAAGTCATATTAAGTTAGGGTATGCCACATGAGTGGAAGAAAGCTATAAGTAAGGTCATTAGTGCCTCATTTCAAGTCATGATCAACACAGCTGTAGCTTGAGGGGCGATTGATGGTGACAGTTAACAGACTGCCTGTGTGGTCATGTAAAATAATATAAATAGGATGGATTTAATAGTTAGAATGTTTCTTTTTGTTTATTGTAATTATGAAATAGGATTGATGGCCGAGATCTGTATACAGTTGGAGAGATTATATCTGAAGAGGGGAGTGATCATGAATCTATAGGAGGTAGTCAAAGTTAGTGCAATAGGAGAGCTCTGCTAAAGCAGTGCAGATGCTAGGAAGGTCGATCCAGGATGTGTGTGGATCTGTAGGTGATAGCAGTAGATTATGAGAAATAAGACAAAGAGCATGAGAACCATAAGTTTGAGCTTAGAGACATATCTCAAGATCAGTATGCATCACGCAGACTGCAAGGTGCTATATCCTTTCTCATGCCATGTGAAGAGCACCTTGGTGGTTTTTCCCAAATGGGTTTCCATGTTATCTCTTGTGTTAAAGGACTGATTGATGCGATGAATGTTTATGTGAATGGTTGTTATTTGCTTTCTGAAAAATGTTAAACATTGTTTAAGCCTCTAATGTTATTTTGTAACCAATAGATGAATGCTTGGAAATGAGTCACTGAAATGAACATTTATATGTCAGCCTATATGCTTCTGTCTTGAGTTGCAACTTGAGTCATAGGTCCGATTGATGTGAGTCAGCTACGCCGCACAAGTTACATAAGTTGCGAGTTGGAAAGGAAGGTCAAGTAGTGTGCTATGACATGTATTTGTGCTTAGTCATGCAAAAATGACTCCTCTATCCAGCCATCCTGTTTCCTTTGTTGAGCTCCTTAGCTACGAGTGAAGGGACTATAATCCCTTGAAAATCGTGGAAACATGGTTCTGGCGGTTACCCATCTAAGAGATATCTCGGGTGAGACTGCGCCTACTTCATAGGTGTTGTCGTCACAGCTTTCTCTATCGAGTCAGTATCTTGGGTAGTTGTTGGATCGACGGGCTGCGCAGAACCTAGGTCACGCGAGTGAGGAAAGTGGATGCAATTTATCCAAGGAGAATTCTTTGTGTCTCTTGTCTCTTGTGATTATTGTTTTGCATGTTATTCTCTCAGATAATATCCTAGATCATATTGATTAAATGATAAAAATCTAACATGGTATCAAAGCTAACCTGAGAAGAAGGCATTGTGTAGCTGCAAAAGCTAGGGCTTCTTACTTTTTGGGTCTCTATCCACATATCATCATCAAAAGGAGGCTAGTATAAATCTCCATTGAAGGCCACATCTTTCTATCAAAGCAGAATTTAATTATGGGCATTTCTAGCTTTTAACCTGTCACTACTGCGGGAAATTAGGCTTTTAAAAGAAGAGGAATTTTTTAGTGAGCCCAGCATAGGATTTCTCTCCTCCTCAAAATCAAAATTTAGAGACCAATATCAAATTTTTTGGTTTGGTAGAACTCCGAGAAAGTCAAACCCTAATTTGATAACCCTAAAATACTAAAAATAGTCATTTTGGTGCATTCGCTATATATCATATTGGAGAAGGTTCATGAGCTAAACCTATTACAGGTCGAATATAAAATTCCTTATGTACCGTGTGCAAAAGTTTCAGCCTCAAATTCGCTATATTATAGGAGATATGATTCCTCCAAATCAGGGTTTCAGCCTCTCCCAAAGATTTAGCCTTAAACAGGTGACCTAGGGAAAATTTCTATATATCTCAGGCTACAAAGATACAAATGAATTTTATCAAAATTTTCCAGATAGTGCATGGATTTTAATTTCTGTGGTAAATGTTTCAGGCCTAGAAGGTGAAAAAGTGACAAGTGGAATTCCGTACAAGTTCTCTATTCTGAACAGTCCTCAAAAAAGTCACCTTGGGAAAACGTGTATAAGTCCCAATTAGTGAAACCAATTATTCTCTAATCTATGGTGTTAGAAATAGGACAGACCAGGCTACCTCAGTGTGAAGTTTTAGACACGGAGGATAAGTTGTTTTGGAGTGTAATTGTTTTGAATTTTCTACAGAATAAATTGGAAAACTAAGGCTTCCTATTTTGGGAGCTTCCATCCACTATTTTGAGAAAAGGAGTACATTGGATAGCTCACCTTGAAGAGGCCCATCTTTATATCTAATCAAAAGTTTGAAATTCCATGTTTTGAAAATTAGGGTTTCACTGACAAACCCTAGATTAGCTAGCTCCAGAACTAGGTTAGACACCTCAACTTTGATCATGGGATTCATTCATTCAAGGAATGTGTGCCAGAAGGAAGTGATTACATTCAGCAGACTCTAGGAAGAGTGCACACAAGAAGAATCTCGACTCAGAATAAAAGAAGAGAAGATGGGAGAAACTAAAGATCAAGCTCTCACGATTCAAAGAGGATCCCTCAAGCGATGAGGAATATGAAGTACTCAATTCTTGAAGAACCTCTTATCCATCTTAACATTTGGATAATAAATGATGATGTCATGAATGAAGAAGAGGATAAAGCTAAAGGCATAAGAAGGAGTCTACACACGAAACAAATAAAGATAAGTATTTGAATTTCCGTTTCCTATATATCTACTTGTTTATATGACATTGTTTAGTTGTGAAATGTATTATGCATGATAGAATAATCAACAATATACTAATAATATGCATGTGATGGGTAAGTATCCCATGGTGCTATGCAATACTCCATTGCTACTTATATAGAATGAAACCTCTTTGCTAACGTATTGGATTAGTGCACAATCTCTATAATTGCATGGTAGAGATGGAAGGCATCTAAAAATTTTCCATGAGATATGGATGAATGTTATATTGGCTAAAATAGTTGCATGATTATAACTTTATGCATAAAGAATTTTTCATTATGAATATTCCTTATGAAATTTTTCTAACCATACAACTGGTGCATTTAACTTGGAAGAAATATCGCGTATAATCTCCTGCAAGAAAAGAAGGATGATAATTGTTCCAAAGAAAAAGTGACGATAGATAAAGAAATAAGCCAAGATGAAGAATAATATGACGATACTTTCAAATAAATAAATAGGCCTTAGACACACTCCAGTTATGTGACACTATTGTGCAACATCGTTGATGCAACGCCTTTCAACTATGAATAAGTAGCCAAGAATAAATGGGAAGGAAAATACAAGTTCAAGAAGAATGGTATCTAGGATGCAGTATCGATACCTGAAGGTAAGTCTGTAATGTCTTCCATATGGATCTACAAGATCCAACATGCAGTAGATGCCAACATCGTGGGATACAAGGAAATATTAGTAGCAGAGGAATATACTTGTCACTCCAATACAAATGTTTCAATACATAGAGTACGAAATGCAGATGGAGAATGATGCTCTACTTTAGAGGGAGTGACTATAGAACATCCTAAGGTTTGACATGGTACAATAGGATGGACAGATTACTGATAGCGCTAGTATTTACTAAGATTAAAGTGGATTCCAACCTTTTCTTCAAGGTTGAAAGAGAAAGAAGAATGATGCTCCTGTTATATGTTGATGACCTATTCCTAATAGGAAAAGAGGAACTCATTAGAGATGCAATAAGGAGACTTGTTGTCGAGTTCAAGATAAAGGACTTGGGTATGATGTACTCCTTTCTAGGCATGGAGGTGAGGCAAAGTGTAGATGGAATATCCCTTGGACAAGGGAAGTATGCAGTGGAGATCCTGAAGAGATTCGGGATCATGGACTACAAGGCCATGACCACACCTATGGAATCGAACCTGAATCTATTTAGTTATGATTCATTAGATACGGTGATGTCACGATGAATCATTAGATGATTTGATGTACCTAACAAATATGAGACCAAATATTTTCTTTGCTGTGAACAACCTATAAGCCATTTCCTGATGGATTTGAGACATGCTCACCTGGTTGCAAAGCATGTAGTGAGGTACCTAAAGGGTATAGTTAAGTATGGGCTCAAGTATGATATGAATTATAAGAATAACATGCATGGTTATGTTGATTCGAATTGGTAGCACCATTGAGAAGAAGAGAACCTTGGGTTGCTTCTTCAGTTTGAGATCCAGTATGGCCTACTGGTTTGGCAAGATAAAGTCCTGCTTGGCATTTCGTTGCTCAACTATTTGGGAGGTAGTATGTTTGTTTTGAAAGCTACTATTTGATTTCATTGATCTAACTTGAATTTTTGTATGGTGCAGAGAGGAGAAGGGAAGCTCTAGTATGTTATCCATATCGATATCTCTCGAAAGAGAGAGTGATGAGTTCTAGCATAGAAGATGAGACAGGTTGTTTGAGCATAAAATATTGGTTAAGATTGTAAGTTTCTGAGAAGTAATCAGTCCTGGAAAAGCTGACAGGTTTTCCTTGGATGTAATCATCCTTGATGTGATTCTATGCTAGAAATGGCCAAAGTGAAGTTTGAGTACTTCAGGGAGAAGATTGGTGTTCTCCATATCGAGGTTCCTTCCAAGGGGAAGTGATGATTTTGTGAGCCTTTCTGACATGGTGGTAGGCATGTACTCCCATGGTCATATGTAACTACAAATCCTTTCCGACATGGTGGAAGGAGGGGCCTCCCATGGTTTGCTACAAGTGCGGATCCTTTCTAACATGGTGGTAGGAGAGGCCTACCATGGTCAGATGTAAGTGCAGGACCTTTCCCCAAGTGGTAGATTGTGTGTCCTACCATTATGGTGGACATAAGTGCTAGGCCTTTCTTGGGATGGTAGATGGTGTGTCCTACCATGCTGGTTAATGTAAGAGCTAAGCCTTTCCAACATGGTGGAAGGTTGGGCATCCCATGGTTGGATATAAATGCTGAGCACTACATCCAGCATGAAAAAATACTGGATCTGTAGGGAAATTCCTTGCATAGGTAAGGCACTACATCCAACATGAAAAAGGGTTGGCTTTGTAGAGGAATTCCTTACACAGGCAAGGCCTAAATACAGCATGAGAAAGGGCTAGCTCTATAGGGGAAGTCCTTGCAGAGGAAAGGCACTACATCGAACATGAATAAGGGTTGGATCTGTAGAAGAATTCCTTGTAGAGGCAAGGCCTACATTTGGCATAAAAAAGGGTTCGCTTTGTAGGGTAATTCCTTGTAGAGGGAAGGCACTATGTTATACCAAAATATTGTCATCATCATGTGATAAGACCTTTGACATACCTATTTTCCCTTAATCCCAGCACTTGGAGTGGAAACCCATGTTGATTGTCAATCTTTCATAAAAGGACTCAGCGTTGCGCTTTCCCCTTTATCCATGAGCGGTAACTTGCTCGCACTGCCTGTGCCTTGTTATCCATAAGCGGTGCCACCGCTTATAACCCTTGGTCCATAAGTGTTTCTTACCTGAACTGCTTTGTCATAGAAGGAGAAAAGCGGTACCCTAGGTAAAATGGGAAAAAGAGAAGATTCTCAAGACTTCTAGATCATGAGCCTCATGTCCTGCCTTATCCCTATAATTGTGGGTCAGTTGAGCTCGAGATCCCTCATCCTAGGATCTTAGAGGCCACATCATCCACAAATATCTCAACCATTCCTAGTCATTAAGCCTTATAAATACAAGCTCATATCCATGGTTGAGAGGGAGAACCATTGAAGTATTGTTATGCTGTTGGATTGACCACTTGGCCCAAGCCATTAGAGAGCATAGAGAGCAAAGTTGGAGCTTATGCGGATGAAATTTTTGGTTTCATGGAGATGCATGTCAACACTAAGGATTAATTGGTTGTAAACTTCTCCATTTTAATCTTAATGCAAAGATGATTTCTATCCCACTTTACTCTTGTTGTTTGATTTCACATGTAAATGTTGTTGGATTCCTTAGTCACTAACATGGATTGATAGATTATGTTCTGATAGATTTGATGTATTTGCATCTTTAATCTGATTACAGGTCCACAAGTTTACTATTGAAGAAAGCATTCCAGGTATCTACGATATCCAGGGAGGGTCTTCATCCTTTGTCGTTCATTTGTTCTGGATCTGAACCATTTAGACTAGAGGAACAACTTCTGTCCCAGAAGGTGAAATATTCCTGCTAACAAATCTAGCGACTCCACTGGGGAAATGAATATATGTATCAGTTGATCTGATCTTCCTTAGTCTTTCAACTCTTGTCTGAATCCAAGCTCCTTGTCCAACTCTCTTCAGTCATATCTGCTATCTAACTCAGTGGATTTTGGTTTGAAACTTCCAGATCTATCTAGATTTGAATTATCTTTAACCTTTTATGCTCTTTCTCACTTTCAATCTATCAGTTTTTACCTTGATCTGGTCTTTTTCTGACTTGATCTGTCGTTCTCCTCTGTGTTTTGGATCTATTCAGGGAACCACACATGTCTTGTTGGTGAGGAGCAGTGCCACCGTCTGAGTCTATTTAGCCATACACAGTGCCACTGCCTAAATCCAGCAAGCAAGAAGTAGTTCTGCCTCAAAACCGCCTGTCAACAGCTTCATCTACGCAGTGCAAGGTAGGTCCTATTCCAAACTTTGTATTTTGACTTTTGTGTGTTTTTGGCTTACTTTTTTATGAAAATGACATGTATTTAAAAAAAAATGCTCCCTCATGGCCATGAATTGCATATTCTGCAGTCACTTTGATTGTTATATTCCCTTTGCATTCAAAGAGAGTTTGTGTTTCTTGCATTAGATTTTACATCCTTTTCTTTCCTTGAAACATCTTTCTCTTTTCTATAGATATTATTCATTGGAATTGGAAATATACATTTCATTTTCATGTGTAGGTTTTGGTTTGTTTTGGACTTGGAATGCATGAATGATCCATGTTGTTTCGAGTCTTTCTTTTCTTGGGGTGATTCTTGTCTCCTTTTGTATGCTTATTTTTTTAGTGCTTGATAGGAAAGATTGGTTCCTTGTTTCCTTATCTGTTTCAAAGAGAAGTTTTAGTTTTCTCTCTCATTTTATTTATTCACAAGCAGTGTTGAACGATTTTCTTCTTCTTTTGTGCATGATTGTTCGGAATTCTAGATATTACTTTCATCAAGAAGAAATATCTGTTTTCAGCTTTGCATGCATTAGAGTTAGATTTGTTTGGAAAGGTTAGTGAAATCATCTTTCCATTGAGTTTTTATGCGTCTTTTTCAAGCATGAAAAGATAGGTAAACTCTTGATTTATGTTATATGTTCTCTAGATCTGTTTCTTATTTTCTTTGAAGATTGTTTGGGGTGCATTGATATTTCACTTTTCGTTTGAAAAGATAGAATTGCATTTGCATTTGGGTGTGTATTTTTTGAAGAAAAGTAAATCTCTCTCCCTATCTTAGGTATAATTAGAAGAGGAAAACTTGCATTATCGTATAGAACAGTGTGCATCTTCTTTAATTTCAAGTTTTCACTCCATGGTTCCACCTAAAAACACAAGATAAAATTAACGGTAGTACTAGTTAAAAATTTTAGAAATTTGAGTGATAAGTTAGAGACGTGTTCGGGTGTCATTAAGCGTAGGAACTGTCGTTACTTGTCCGCATTACATCCTAGGACTCGCGCAGTTCTTCCACGTACCGTCGGTATATCGAACGCCCTTTCACGTACCCTTGAGGTATATAGAAAGGTACTTCACATACTCGATTGTATATAGGAAGGCCCCTTGTGAATGGTTATGCATTAGACAACACTACTACCAATTTGAGCTCCAACATACCTAGCATATATCGAGAGACCCTTTTAGGAATCCTCAAACCATCTAAGTTATCCTTTTGGCCTATCCTGTGAGGTTCCTAACTCTTATCGACTCCTTTCACATGTTTTCTTGTTTCTTTTAGTTTGAGTAGTACTTTCTTGTGCGTGGTAGTTAGGGGGTTATTAGAGAGTTTAGAGATGGCATCCCGATCTGGGACTACCACTCAAGAGGTCCCTTTTCAAGGTGTACCTTTTGTATTCCCTCCAAGTGAAGGTATTGGTCCTCCCTTTATGGCCACTCTAAATCTTCATGGATTAACTATAGGATTACCGGTCTGGATTTTTAATCTAGTAATTCCTATTACACCTAATGTCTCAAATGTCACCTCTCCTCTGGGAGAGGATTGACCTTAACCTAATCTCTCTCCTTCTTCATCGGTTATTGTTCCACCCCTTTCTTCTTCTTTGCTTGACCAAAGCTCTATGGTTAGTTGTCATGTGTATAAGAAGAAGAAGAAAGGGAAGGGTAAAAAGAAGAAGGATAAGAAAGAGAAAAAGCAGCAACCATCTGCTCTTGATGGTGCTCGTTTTAAGAGAACACTCAAAAAACCCAAGTTCCCTTGTAACCTTTGCAAGGGGGACCACCTTCTTAAGGAGTGTCCCGGTCTCTCCCATGTACAAGAAGAGTGGTATAAAAGGTCCAAACCATCTGTTTCATCAACCTCTGATCATCATGTTGATGATACTCCCTCAACCAGTGACCCATTGGTAAAAGGTCGTAAGGGTAAAGTCTTGTATCCTTGTTTGATATGCAAGGCTATGCATCATAATTTTCTTTGTCCAAGAATGGATGAAGCTTCATCTTGGTTGGAAAATATTATTGATCATCAACCGGTGATTCCAACAAGTGATAATAAGTTATCCCTCAATCCCCCACTGGTTGACCAAGTGGTCAATTCAGATTTATCAATGATTGATCCCACTCTTCCTTTGGAGAGTGAAGTTAAAGTGGTCGAGTCGATGTCATTTCCAACCGATCCCACTCTTTCATCAGAGAGTGTTAAGACTGAAGTAGTCTCTTAGATCAAATCTTTGTCTTGTTCTTCTCTTCCAGTAGAGAATGAACTCAAACCTGATGAAGTTTTTATGCTTCATTATGATTGTTCTCAACAAGAGGAAATTTTGTTTGTTTAGACAAAACCCTCTCTAAGTAGTGAGGTTATTTCCTTTGACTGGAGTAACCTAACAGAGTCTCGTATTCATTCGAGTGTTCCTTTCCAGATAGTTGTGAATGTTACTTCTAGGAGGATACTTCAAACTTTTGTTGACGAAGGGGCTTTTGTTAGTATTATATCCTCAACTGCTTGGCAAGCTTTAGGTTCTCCTTAGCTTGTGCCAGCCACCGATCAGATACTGGCTTTTAATATTAGACCTATTGCACCTTTAGGGACCCTTACTTATTTACCTATTGCATTAGGAGGGAAAACTATCTGTATTGATGTTATGGTGGTCCAAGGTCCTTTAGATTTTAATCTGCTCCTTGGACATGATTATGTTTATGCCATGAAAGCCATAGTGTCCACACTCTTTAGAGTTGTGCATTTTCCCCATGATGGAAAGATTGTGACCATTGATCAGCTTTCCTTTGTTACACCTAACCATCGTGTGACTCCCAGTAATATGACTGCCCTGAATGTGCCTCATGTTCTTGTGATCCCTTCCCCTTATTCTAGTTATCTTCTTCCCATCATAGGTAAAATGGGGGGCATGACTCTAGTCTATGGATATCATAATGGAGCTAAGCCACTAGCTTTTATGTAATGGGGGCAACCTACCAACCTATGGATATCATGTTGGATAGGATCAGGTTTGAGAGCATAGTTTACTTTTGGTTTCAAGCTCGTTAAAAAATAATACCACTCCTTAAGCATAGTTTACCTTTTGGTTTCAATCTTGAATAAAAATGAAACCATGTTGAGAGCATAGTTTACTTTTGGTTTCAAGCTCATTAAAAAATAAAACCACTCCTTAAGCATAATTTACCCTTTTGGTTTCAAGCTTACATAAAATTGAAACCATGTCATCAGCATAGTTCCCATTCTGTGTCAAGCTTGTTAAAAAATAAAACAGATGGCTCTGAGCAAAGTTCCCATTCAATTTCAAGCTCATTAAAAATGAAATGGATCTCCTTAAGCATAGTTTACCTTTTGGTTTCAAGCTTGCATAAAAATGAAATCATGTTCCAAGCATAGTTACCTTTTGTTTCAAGCTTGTGTAAAAATGAAACATATCCCCTTCCCTTGAGTTGAGTCTTCACTTTAGTGTTAGAACTTGAACCTTCTTTTCACCTGAACAATTCGTATTCTTCTTACCCCCTTGGTGAACATTTTCACATTAGTAACCAGGTTTTTGGGTTGGAAGAAGAATCGTCTAATGAAATGAAGCTTGGGGGCATGTCGAGCCGCTAGCAACCATGCTAGGGGTAAGCTTTGCTAGCAATCATGCTGGGGGAAATATTCCAACCTCTGTATATCATGCCAATGGGATTGTTCAAGCATAGTTTACCCTCTGGTTTTGAGCTTGCGTAAAAATGAAACCAATCTTCGAGCATTCTTTCAACTAATCTTCAAGCTTATTAAAAACAGTAAGATGGGGTTGATCTTACTTTTCATTTTTTGTGCTCTAGTTAAAACATGAAAAGTGGTTTGATCTTAGTTTATTGCTTTTTCATGCTCTGGATTCAAAACATGAAAAATTCTAATGGAGTCTTCTTTAAAATATTTTTAGGCTCCCTAAATATGAAAATATTGTCGAGCAATCTTGTCTTCTTCATGCTCGTTAAAGCATTTGAAGAGTCGTCCGTATGATGGTAGGTTATCTCTTTCTCAATTTCTATAGGACTATTTACAAAAAAGGACCCCTTTGGAGTGTTCTTCCGTAATCGTTTAGACTCTCTAAACATGAACGATACCGAGTTTTCTTTCATTGGACTCGTTAAATTAAACATTAAGAGACCCATTTTGGGAACGAACCCCTCCTCTCTCAGGTTCGTAAAACATATGATTCTGGACTTGTCTTCCAACAAGCTATATCGAGTTATTGTTACCCTCTTTGAACTCGTAAAACCAAAAAGAGGCACTCATTGATCATGATGGGGAAAATGGGAAGGGAATCATTTTTGCAAATAAATGGCAGTAGTTTGTCGTTACCTTTGAACATGACACTTGTGTACACATCATCTCATTCAATTGGGTATTTATCTGATCTCTGTGACAATCCACTTTCATGAGTCATGCCACTCCTTTGAGTCTTTCAAAAGAATGCATTGTCCACTGTCGCATTGTGTGTTTTTCTCGTCCAGTCATGCTACCAAGTATTTTGTCGTGTCGCCTAATGTTCAAAGGGGATTTGAAGAAGTTTAACTCTGTAGTCAACATAGTCTTTGTGTTAGTACTTTTGAGTCATTCCTATGGTTACTACATTCACATCATTCTAGAACTATGTTCCAAGTTTTGTGTCATCGATGTGGGACTCATCATGGCCCTCCTTTGATGATAATATTCCCATCAAAATCAGCTCATTATCTGGGAAATAGTCTTAGAAACAAAAACTTAGTACCTTGAGATCTATATGCCTTAATGACAGATTCTCTCACTCTTGACATAGGTTCACATCATTGACCTTTGATCGATAAAATCGACTAGGTGTTCAACATCAGGACATCTATTCACACTCAATAGATTGTACTAGGGTAACTTGGGAATCATTGAAATTAATGGTGATCTCCTTCGCACTTGTTAACGGTTCACATCATTGACCGGTAATCAAGTGGTTTCTACCATGTTCGAATTCAGATCATTGTAATCACATGGATAGAATCGTACCTTGTGGAAGATGAGACGAAGGCCCTAGGTATTTGTTTAAAGCACTCATTGGTTTTCCCCAGCTTTTGATGGAGTTCTATATATCTAGCATGGATCCACATCTGTATGGTCATGGCTATGCTCAAATTTTCGTCTGTATGACATAGATCTACATTGTATGTCTGGTAGCTATGTCCAAGTTTGAGTCCTCTATCACATGGATCTACGTTTTATTCTAGTAGCCATGCTTGTTTATTCCTTCCATGGATCTTCCTTGTATTGGTCTGCAGCCATGAGTTGGTTACTTGTGTCTATGAGTAAAAAATATTGATGTACTATAGATTCCTACTTCACTACATGCTTCGATCGAACTGACATTTTCACCTCATAGAAACGACCTGTTCTCTCAAAGCTCTCGTTTATCGTATCCCTCTAAGACTCATGCTTTGGGGGGCATCCTGTTATACCAAAATCCTGTCACCATCATGTGATAATACCTTTGACATGCCTATTTTCCCTTAATCCCAACACCTAGAGTGGAAACCCATGTTGATTTTCAATCTTTCATAAAAAGACTCAGCACCGCGCTTTCCCCTTTATCCATGAGCGGTACCTTGCTCGCACCACCTGTTCCTTGTTATCCATAAGCGATGCCACTACTTATAACCCTTGGTCCATAAGCATTTCTTACCTGAACCGCTATGTCATAGAAGGAGAAAAGTGGTACCCTAGGTAAAATGGGAAAACGAGAAGATTCTCAAGGCTTCTAGATAACGAGCCTCGTGTCCTCCCTTATCCCTATCATTGTGGGTCAGTTGAGCTCGAGATTTCTCATCCTAGGATCTTAGAGGCCACCTCCTCCACAAATCTCTCAACCATTCCTATCCATTGATCCTTATAAATACCAGCTCATATCAATGGTTGAGAGGGAGAACCATTGAAGTATTGTTATGATGTTGGATTGACCACTTGACCCAAGCCATTGGAGAGCATAGAGAGCAAATTTGGAGCTTATGGGGATGAAATTTTTGGTTTCATGGAGATGCATTTCATCACTAAGGCTTAATTGGTTGTAAACTTCTCCATTTTAATCTTAATGCAAAGCTGATTTTCGTCCCACTTTACTATTGTTGTTTGATTTCACATGTAAATGTTGTTGGATTCCTTAGTCACTGACATGGATTAATAGATTATGTTATGGTAGCTTTGATGTATTTGCATGTTTAATTTGATTATAAGTACACAGGTTTACTATTGAAGCAAGAATTCTAGGTATCTACGATATCCAGGGAGGGTCTTCATCCTTTGTCATTCATTTGTTCTGGATCTAAACCATCCAGACCATAGGAACAACTTCTATCCATAGAAGGTGATATATTCCTGCTAACACACTACATCCAACATGAAAAAGGGTTGTATTTGTAAAGGAATCCCTCGCAGAGGCAAGGACTACATCCAGCATGAAAAAGGGATGGCTTTGTATAGGAAGTCCTTACAAAGGAAAGGCAGTAAATCCAACATGAAAAAGGAATGACTCTGTAGAGGAAGTCCTTGCAGAGGCAAGGCCTACATCCAACGTGAAAAAGGGTTGGATCTATTGATAAATACCTACATGGAGGCTAGGCCTACATCCAACATGAAAAATGGTTGGCTATGTAGAACTTCCTATGGAAAGTAGAATTGAGAGATAGCACCATTTGCTCGAGATAGCGAGAGAAGTGATGATGATGATGATACAACTTTGTTATGATCCAACTTTGATGATGATCTAGTGATGAAAACTTGTGCTAACGAACTGTTTCAAGAGAATATCTTCCTAGTTAAGAGGGAGTATTGATGTATTTGTAAATTCAGAACGTATTCACTTGTATATTTCTTATTGTATTTTATTATATCCTAATGGAGATGTTTGCTCCTCTGATCGGGAGAGTCATTAATATAATAAAGTCATGTAAATTCATTAAGGTTAACCCTCCATTGTAATTTGGCTAAATAGTCCCTACAATTGAGTTGAGGTTAACCCACTATTGTAAGTTGAGGCAATAGTCCCCATAGTTAAGGGGTATTAGAGTTATTATACTCTCCTAGTGAGGTTGGCCCTGTAAGAGTAAAAGTCAAGTGGAAAACAAGTATAAATAGATATTGAGACTCTCTATTTGGAACACACACTCACTCAACAGTAGAACATGAGTGAGAGATAAGGATCTCGCACAAGAGGGAGAGAGAACAATTGTCGGAGATCATGTTTGTGTCTTTGAGTTTTACTTTTTCTATTGGTGCTCATTCTATCTCTGACAAAGTTGCAGTATTTTCTCCTTTATTGTTTCCCTGAGTAAAATTCTTTGTGTTTCTTATCTCTTGTGAGTATTGTTTTGCATGTTATTCTCTTACATAAGATCCTAGATCATATTGATTAAATGATAGAAATCTAACATTTTACCCTAAAATGTAAATTTTCATATAATGATCAAGTGGCCAAAATTCAAATGGATATGGTCAAGGATGAACAAAGATATTATAATTATTTACATTAACTTATATATAAAAATCCCTATCGAAATTGTAAATGAAGAAGGATGAAAAAGAGATGCGGGGCTACGATTCCAAAAGTTGGGGAAGTAAAAGGGGGATAAGGGGAGAGTGCCTTAGTGAGTTATTGACCTAACACCTTAGGTCTCAATTCTATACCTTAGCTAGTGATATATCAAAAGTACCTAAATACTTGATTCTGATATTTTTCTTAATTAAACTTGTTTAATTTAACTTACACTTGGGATTAAAGGGTGAAATGTGGTCTCCTCATGAGGGCCACATGGATATTTCCTAATAGAAAATATAAAATTTGGAATTTGAGTTTATAACATCATTTTGGGATATTTTTTAGTTGTACAAAGATGGGAGGAAGGGCTCTAGACAATGATTTTCTATATTATACTTTTATGCATATTGATGTTGATGCCATTGGAAATTATACTAAGGATTATGTTGTTGACTAGAGAAGGAAACTAAACTACATATGAGAATCCATGGAATTAGAGTAGTGAGATTCCTTGGCCAAAATATACTAAATAAATGAAAATAAATTGGGTTAGACTAAATGATTTATTGTATGTAATAGGATCTCATTCATTGTGTTGTGCAATTTGAGGGGGGGAGTGTTGGTTAATTGGGATATTTGTAAAGGGGGTTTTTGGAACCAACGATTTTTTTGGTTATGGGATGAGCATGAGGATTTAGATCCATACCTCATGTTCTTCACCCTTATGCATTGATAGAATCATCTCAAGGGTGGAATTTTTTTATAAATATTAAGTGTGACAAAAAGACTAAGTCTAGGAGGAGCATCCTTTGTTTGTAGATAAGATTATTTCTTGGGAATATAAATTTTATGTATGTGTTGTAAAATAACATCTTTTATATTTCTATTTTCATTTTTAGTTTATAGTTTGTTTTATTCTTTGTGTATGAATTAAATTATCATAACTATGGATGTATGCATGGTAGAGCTACATTCATGGTTAGGATTAAGAATTAAATCTAGGTTGTTGTAGTTTTTCTTTCTACTCATTTGTACAGCTAACCAATGAAAAATATAATTGGGTATGCGAGGAAACATTCAAAGGTGAAATTGAGTACCAAATATCCTATAAAATATAAGGATAAAATTGTGTACCTAATAGGTAGGGTGTGTACATCTCCATAGACTATGTAGTCGAATTGTGTGTGTGTAATGGTTTCGTACTTGTAAGAAAATTGTGATATAATATTATAACTAACTAACTAACTAACTATATATATATATATATATAT